>NNCF01129482.1:62917-114906 GCA_002313205.1 Laupala kohalensis
CTATTGCGAGTATTGTGTTCGTGAACGAGACTGTTTCGTATAAAGCAAGGGTGGCACTTCAGTAATTCGGTCTTAACAAACAAGACCGTTTCATAAATATAAATGCAGGGAAGTGTTAAGATATTTAATTCCTTGAATAAAGGTTTACAAGAGTTTCGGGGGTGAGATTAACTAACATTTAGTTAAGTTACTTAAAATTTGATTTTTATCATTTTTAAACCATTTTGAACAAATGAATTCTGATTATATTTAGGGTTCCTGGTCGTCAATTGTTCACTGATGAATAAAAAATGATAGGATAATGGTATATTTAATATATAGGTAACATTTTAACATGCGTAACATAAGTAATCTAACTGAATCTCGCCATTAATTTTACATTACTAAAGAAAGGTAGAGGAACAAGAATATTGCCCGTTAGAGTCCATGCACACACATAATTCTATCNGAACAAATGAATCCTGATTATATTTAGGGTTCCTGGTCGTCAATTGTTCACTGATGAATAAAAAATGATAGGATAATGGTATATTTAATATATTTGGTAACATTTTAACATGCGTAACATAAGTAATCTAACTGAATCTCGCCATTGATTTTACATTACTAAAGAAAGGTAGAGGAACAAGAATATTGCCCGTTAGAGTCCATGCACACACATAATTCTATCCCATTAGTTAGTTTTTGTCATATTCTCACCGCTAATAATACTTGCGCAGGGTTATTCACGTTTCCCCTTATTCATTCAAAATTTGTACCCTTTCATCTCAATCTCCTTTGCGCCCATTCCGATAGTTCATATTTCTTTGAAATAGTATTTAACCGAAATCCCATATCCCCTCCTTAAATTTTTCCGATACACTTTTGACGTCGAGAATTTTTTAAGACTATCGTGAGTTTGATGTTTGTTAACACATTTTCGAAGTTGTCTATTTCCTGTAATATATACGGGTTCATGAAAGATCCATAATTGTCTCTTATCACAAGGTACCCAAGATGAACCTAACTCGTAATAAACAACACAAATTTTATAGGAATTTCCTATAAAATGTTACTTAAAGTTTTTCAGCAGAAAATTCCATAGGACATTTTATGCTCTTTGGTAAAGAAAAACAACAAATTATTCGTTGTTATTATGCGTTGTCCTTACGACCACCTAAGATCTTATATCCATCAATAATCGTGTAAATGAGACTATATGTTCACAGTATATCAAAAGCGTTAATTTTCCTTTATACCTTTCCAAAATTTCGGCGAGTTTGTCCTTTTACTCGGCACTATTAGGACTACAGAATAAAAATTTAGCATAGAAATATCGGATCCCCAAAGTAAAGTACAGAGATCACGACGATTAATAAGGGGCAAATAGGATCCTAAGATATCGTTCATAAATTACGTTACGGTCTTGAAGGAGGGGGGAGAGTGTTGGCGGAGAGTTCGTGATGTGGGGGTATTTTAGAAAGCGTGACGTCATATTTGGTACGTCACAAATGTTGAAAATTGTCTCAGTTGAGGTAAATTTTACGAAAATTATACGTTAAAACTCCGAAATGTTCGAAGTATTTGAGCCACTCCCCGCTCCGACTCCCACCTTGAGCACGAGGGGAAAATTGGTGAGAAACTTCAAATTACTCTTTTCACTTTTATAAGCAGAGATTAAGACCATTTCTAGCTTTCCATGCATTAATCGGAAGAATAATACAAAAGTCTCACCTAATAATAATTTTTGTAGAACTTGAAAACTAGGGCACATTTAAATAGTAGTGTCTCATATGAAGAGATTATTAATACGAAAAAAATAATAATATTCCGTGTTACTGAGTTATGTGAAGATTCCAAGAGGAGGACGTAGGTTGCTCTGCTCTTTTGCAATGAAATATCATCATCCATGTGTATGTGTATAAAGGAGGAAAACGAAACGTGTGGATCTACTTCGAAACTTCCTGAATATTTCAATTTAGTTTTTACTTCATATATTTCTGTGGTGCATTTTAACCTCTATTTTTTTGGTGGGGCTTTAAGGGCTCGTCAACAACAAGGTCATTAGAGCCCATTTAACTTCTATGCCGTACATCGAATGAGCATTTATCATTTTAAACTCCGCAAATTTTAAATAAAAAAACATTATTTTTTTGCATAAAAAACTAAAACATTTGGAAAAAACATTTTTTACTTAAAAAATTATTTGTTGTGTAAAATGCTATGTTAAAAATAACAGTATGATGAATAACGTATTTTTTGTGGTGCTCTATCAAATTTTACTTGTAATATATCCTTTCTTTAGTATTAAAGTTATATCCTTATGCTAACAAGGTTTCCTTAGAAACATGGTAACAAAGTAAGTTCCAGGATTTTTTAAAATACAGAAACCATTTTTCTGAATCAATGGATATTTCAATGCAAATTCATGAAATCAATAAATATTATAATGTAATTGAATTGAGATTCTCTAAACTTAAATCAAGAAAATTTTCTCACTCCTTATTGAAATTTTGGGGATTTGAGAAGGCTTAAACCCAACAACTCTTTTCCATCAGTGTCGTCCTCATCGGCAAATTTATGAATAAATGGCTTCTTTGTCACGAACAAGTTGCTCTGCGCTTGCTCCATAAAAATGTCTTGTTGAGCATTGAGGCATGACACCTTCACGATTAATCCATATTGGGGAGCATTTAATGCCATGTTTCCCGCAACCACGAGCTCTGAAGTAACCCTTGAAACACTTCAAAGTGGTTCTGTTTGGCCGTTCTTGTGTCGGTGGTTCTGCTACACTAGTTACGAGGAGCAATCCATGGTTCGTAACTTACCAACGCCATTGAATTGAGTCCAAATATCTCCGGTTCACTCATTGATGTGATAGAATAACCTGAGTAAATGCAACCGAGCAGTTTCTTCATTAGAAGGAAGAGCAACCAAGTTGAAGTTGCTCCGTTCAAGGAATCTTGTGAAAATGCGAACTGCATCTTATTTGGCGAGAAGGATCAAAGAGAATCTTCAACATACAAGATTGCGAAAATTTACGCCGGCAGCTCTTATTTCTTCGGTGGTGTTGTTGATGACTTCAGTGACCTTTTAATCCAATTCTTTATCTAGGAGCTTGGTCAATTTTATGTTTCCCTATTGACAATGACTGATTTAGCATTTCACCCACTTAAGGAGTATAGAAATAGAATGTTGTTGTACTTTTCGTGTCAATATGACATGTGTCGCGATAAATCTTAAGTAGGAATATTAGACGACTTCATTGATCATGGACGTCTCACAATTAAGTTTGTGAAGCGGGAAGAAAATCCTCCGTGTTCAATCCAGCCGATTCCATCGCGTTTCACCGTTTACCTCTTCTCGGGCTCGATTTCTCAACGACGCAAAATTGTCTCGACTCATCACACTGGATTTATATACGAGTATATCTGTTTCTCCGGAATCCGATTCATCAGAAAGTCATCGTCGTATTCGATTAGATATGGTGAGTAATGTAAGGACTATGTCGTCGCCAGGAAAGGACTTACACTTTATGTAATTTATTTTATGGAATAAGGTTTCTTGTGATTCGAAAAGTCATTTTTTTTCTTGGAGTCAGTTAACGAGGTTAACGAGGTCGTCGCCTCGTTGTTCTATTTTCTCTTCTACTTATTATCATCCAAAGGTTTTCGATGATTTATCAACTAAGATGTTAAACAAAACCTAAATCGGGAATCTCATGTTCTCAACTTCATTAAACAATCCGAATTAAAATGAAAGTTCGCCTTTGTTAACATAGATTTGATTTTTTAATATGAAATTTATCCCTTTTTCTTCTGGAAGTAAAACCAACTGTTTCTTAAATAATAAGGATTAAGCTTAAGATCTTGAAGAGCTAGCTAGTATGAGTAGAAGTCACTAAAATCAAATTGTTTTTGGATCTAGGTATTAAGAGATCCCAGCAAACGGAAGTCCATTATATATTCCAGGAACTTGGTACACTAGACTAGACCTACTTATTATCCTTCCGGAAGTAACTGTATGCCTGTAGTTAAATTGCCTTCATGAATAGATGCACTGGAGTTCTTAAACCCGACAGTTCCTGATGGTCATTATGTCGGGCAAGGGATTAAAAATTTTGAGTACCATCAATCTCGACAGATTCTACCTGCTCTAATGGCTTGCCGCCCGCCGCGCACCCTCCTACCAACCCTTCGACCTGCCGCTAATGGATTTCATGAGTCACTTACTGGAGAGTTATTTAAAGTGGTATCAATTAAACATTTTTATTTTTATTCACACTATCTTAAATTTTTTGAATTCTACACATAATCCCAATAAAAGTGAACCCAAACACGACGTATTTATGACATTACTGAGTTTTAAGCTTCTGTTAACATAGTATATAAAAAGTATTGTAATGGTGAAAAATAAACGTTCGCGAAATTTTGACGAATATATCAGTTTTGGGAGTCTCTGATTCCGAGAATAATGTGCGTAGAATTCCAATTATAATTTTTTTGATGCTTTCATGAAACACATGATTGAAAGGAAAACAATTATTTTGTGTAGCGTACTAGAGTAAATACGTTGGTTCTAGATAATGCATCTACGTTCGGCACTTCGGGTTTTAGAACCAAACACTTGGGCTTTGGAGAACTTATTGGCTCCGGTTTTGTTTCTGACACAATATTTATTTCCCTCTAAATCACGAAATGTGCTTCTTATGCAGTTTGTGATACGAATGAAACAATCAGACAGATCTTTGTAACAGCAAGTTTGGTTATTCGTTAAGTTCGATTTTTCGTCAAAATATTTTTTTTCAACCAAATTGTATTAAAAAATTCTACACAACTGATGTTTGGAAATTTTAAATTCTGGAATTCTCTGAATAATAGATTTAAGTTTCCAAATCCGGTCACTGTATGTTTCTTAGAGAGAAAATATCATAGTATGTGTTATATTTTATTTTTGTCAGCTATTTTGTATAAAATATATCAGATGCTTCTCTAATATTATAAAGAATTCATTTATGTTGAAATAAAATTTATTCTTTTTAGCAGCAGCNAGCAGCAGCTCGATAATTTTTAATTTAAAAAATTACCAGGAAAACAAGAAAAGGAGAGGAAAGAACGAAGCTACAGGTTCAGATTTCAACAATAAACTCAAACAAAAATTAATTAATAAGATTTTGTAAAATGCTCTTTCTTCAGTTTTCCGCTTATAACTTGATAACACATTTTTAGAACAAAACACCACTGAACCTAAATAATGTAATATTAAATTTCCAACAAATTATGTTCTGTGTCATTTTGTCGTCAGACGAACGGATGAGACTTAAGAGTGCGATTGTACAATGGATCAAAAAAACTTATTTTTCCCGTATTTTGTTTATAACCTACTTACTTTGTCTTTGTACGTAAACGTCTTTGAACGAAAATGAAATTTATTGAACGTCTAACAAAATGTGTTTTTCAAAGTATTTTTTCTGATGATCTGTTTATCCGCTTGTGCGCGTTGAACTTAAGTACACATCTATGTAGTAGAGTCAACGTGTACTTTTTTCTGTGGTTCAAATATGGTTCGAGTTCTGGTCTTTAACTCTTGTAGATTCAGAGAATTGAAAAAAATGACATAACATTTTATTTCTAAAACCCATTGCTTCAAAGTTAAAATTCATGCAAACTAAGAATTGAAATTTTACTGTTTTGTTTTTTTGTTTTGTTTTTGTTTATTTCTGGTACTTCGGTCGAGATCGAAAATTTCGGTTCATTATCAGAACTTGATGACATCAACGTATCAAAAAATCAGAACTACCCTATGCGATGCAATTATATAATACGTCTTCGACATAGACGTGCACAAAACTTCCACGCAAGAAGAGGATAAACAGATTGTCAGAAAAACAATATCCCGGATAACGCGTTTTGTAGGACGTTTAATGTATTTCATTTTCATATGAAGACATTTTCTCTAAAAGTTTGTAGTTCTCAAGTTATAATTCAATTAGATTCATTGTAGAATTTTTGTAAATTTAATCACGCTCTTTAGCATTTTCCGTTCGTCTGGTGACACAACGGTACAGATGTAATTTGTTAGAAATTTAATGTACTTTTTTTCTGTTGAAGAATATTTTGTTCTAAAAATCGTTGTTTTAAAGTTTAGGCGAAAAACTAAAATAATATTGAAAGGGAAAAAACTTTTTGACGTGATTCTTTTCGTCACCTAATTACTGGACTAACAGTCAAATGAGCATTTGATGCCGGTAAGGTCGTGTTTGGTATCATTTTTCATCATTTTAAGCGTAATTTTCAATTATTCTATAACAACATCACCATTTTTATGGAGAATTTTTTGTTGTTGTGTGTGGTAAAGTCAACTTGTTTACTGAAAGAGCTGCCCACCGGTCCCATTGTCTGGGGATTCACGGGACGGGCACAGGTAAACCGGCGTAGACCTAATTCTTAAGAAAGTGTCGAGTTTAATGGTGAAGTTATCCTTCTACCTGGGGATCTGTCGAGTTTAAGTACGCCCAGATGCACTCGTCAGAGACAATGTTGATGTTCACTTTATTTTCTAGAAGTGAATCCAGAGAACCTGACATGAGTCATAGATCTGAGTCCTCAGTTCCCTCATCCGACACATGGATGAATTAATCTCATCATATTCAAATAAAAAATGCTCTCACAAGTCTATCTTACTGAATGATTCCTTTCCAGTGTTCAATGGCTGACGTAACCCTCATAAATGTAATTTAATTTTGTTAGAGAACGAATTTAACGAGTATCTCTACATGCAGTACTTATACGAAAACCAAGGTCCGAAAAAATTATTTGAACTTCCTGTAATCCTAAAAGATGATTTAACTAGGATTTTAAAATTGTCTCCGCAAATCGTATCGAATTATATTAATGTCAATGAGTTATGTCAGACATAATGACTAAATAAAATTATATGAACACCTCTAAACCTATCAATTTTTTACAAAGGCAACCCTCAATTCGAATAAGGTTCACAACTGACATCGTAATAAATTATCGGTGAGAGTCTTCACCATTCGTCATCTAATGTTCAATTTTTCCGTTGTCTCGTGTGTATTCGAGTGTGAATAGATTTTAAAAAGTCAAAGTAATGTTACTTCAACGTCCTTCAGTTACTTATAGTATATTAAATAAAATTAATGGGTATTCCAGATCAATCTGAATCTATTAAGTTATTTTAGTGATTTCTAAAATAAGTTGTCTAAAAGTAAAAATTAATTCTTTAATCTGAGTAAACTAAATTTATAAATTATAGTACGGTTCAGAGATTAACCTTCAACAGTTTTAAAAGAAGACAAATTATTTTTTTTTGTAGCGTTCAGTATAAAAAATCATTGGCTTTGTTTTGTTTTTTAAATTCAAATAACGCATTGTGACTTTTAATCCAGAAAGATATCGACAAACATCATTATCATGAAAGTCATGTACTCGGGAATGTGCGCACATTCTGAGCTACTCTTCCGTCGGAAATGCTCTAACATGCTCTGTTTCGTTTGATTGTCGCATTGTCGATTATGTGTGCGGGAGAGAGCATTGTCCCCACCTCTTCCCCTTGAATCCCTCCTACGCAATTACTCTCTCGAAAAGGACGTCCATTCTCCACTGGGTCAATTAATTTAGCTTATCTATTCATTCATTCATACAACATTTTAAGTACCAGCAAATATACTTCCACGTACAAAATGTCCAGTTGTGGAAGCAATAGAGCTTTTTTCCGGAAATACAGGACGAGATTTCTGAATTTTTTTTTTGTCTTTTTCTGCTAAATTAATAATTTTATATTTTCCTTCCCTATTACCTATGTTTTTAGGAAGTAATTAATTAATGGGAATTCAACCCGTTCAGAATCCTGTTTCAAATCAAAATAAAAAAATATTATGCAGTGTAAGTATTTGATAAATTATTAAATTAAATGGAAATATATAATGTTTTCAAAGCAAAATAATTATGTTTCAAAAATATTAAACGCGTATTACGAATAGAAAAAATCTCACTCCATACCTCTAAATGTGTGCAATCTACACTAATAAAAGAGAATTATTTGGAATGTCTGTTGCGTGGAAATTAAGAAAAGTAATCCACGAAATTATTGGAAATTTCAAAGGACCCTACTTAAGGGTTCTTAAAAGTATAGTTAATATTGAGGAATTACAAGAGAAGAAACAATTAATCCTCGGCTGCCAATCAATAGATATGAATCTTCACTCGCATGACTGTTGACTAAGAAACTTACTGATGTGTCCGCCGGAGTCCGATTATATATACACATATAAGTACGAGTTACGAGCGTATATCGTCATGACACTGTAACCACAACAATAGTGTCAGGAGAGCGAGCCGGTCCACACGACGCTGTCATAGTGACAATCATATCGCATTTATTTTTCCTAGGTATTATAGCCGAATTACATTGAGCTTTTCACGAGCACACATACAAATTGAAATATATAAAAAGATAGTGCGATTAATTGAACCAGTATTATAATGAATATATTTCATAAGAAATAATTTTTAACAATTTTTGTTATAATATTTATAACTTAGTATCCTAGTACTGAATCCCTCCAGCTGTCGCGGAAATTTCATTCAAAGAATTAAGGAGAGAGCAGAATCTGTGGTGGAGTTTGTGCGATGCTTGAGTCAATTAAGGTCCCCAGTCACTTCGGATATTTCCCTATTAGACTTGACAATCTGCTAACGAATTAACCGGGAGGCTGTAGGGGTTTGTAGCACGAGCATGAGTATCTAAAATGAGATCACGTAAACATTGTATCTCGATTTTTCTTTCTCAGGACTTGTATAATATATTTTTTGTTATACCTTACATTACTTTCAAAGCAATTTCTCACGGATGAATAAATAGAATTGTATCGTCACAATGAAATTAAATATTAAAAAACACTCGTATATTGACGTGAAAACTTGATTATGACCAAGTGGATGGCAATAATTTAATGGGTTCAAGCAAGTATCAAGCTAATTGTCATAAAGATACGCGAGGATAATCCGTGTCGGAGGGGGCCGCAGCGATAGCACAAAATTGAGTACAAATAACTAATGTTACAATTAGAAATAATAAAACATAATCAGTGAATTTATACTTTTTGATAAATTACTTTTTTGAGATATTTTAACAAGAATTTTAAGTAAGATTATGCTTATATTCTCGTTTATTTTTGTTATTATTTATTTTGACTTAAAAATTTCACTTTTTGCATAATTACTACTAATTAAATTTCTTGTTTTTTTTGTTCTAAATTATTGTTTATATTTTATGCCTTTCATTTTTGTCCGGACTATAGTTTTTACATCTGAAAACGGGATTTCACAGTGAATGAACGAGAGTAATATTTATATTTCATATATTTATCGTTTGCATTAAGTGCAACACTAAAAGTATAGACCAATTTTTAATAATAATAGAGGTAAGGGTCAGAAAGAGTGACAAACATCAAGGACAAGGCTTCAAAATTAACCGATANAAAAATTTCACTTTTTGCATAATTACTACTAATTAAATTTCTTGTTTTTTGTTCTAAATTATTGTTTATATTTTATGCCTTTCATTTTTGTCCGGACTATAGTTTGTACATCTGAAAACGGGATTTCACAGTGAATGAACGAGAGTAATATTTATATTTCATATGTTTATCGTTTGCATTAAATGCAACACTTAAAGTATAGACCAATTTTTAATAATAATAGAGGTAAGGGTCAGAAAGAGTGACAAACATCAAGGACAAGGCTTCAAAATTAACCGATAAGCTGGACTTTTAAAATATGCGACCTGCGGCGAAGATACCGGGTTATAGAACATTTCAGATCATAGATTCCCGAACTAAAGAGGGTTTACTGATATTTATAATATTAGTGTTATTACTATTACGAAACAAAGTACTTGCATTTACAGAAACAAAGTCTTTGTTTTTGAAACAAGAAATACGTTTAAATAAAATCTAGAAAAAACAATATCCCTGATGTGCATTAAAAAACAATACAATATTGAAACACCATAAGAACGTTGTTCGTTTAGGACGAATGTGAAAACATTGTTGGAGCGACCGTTTCGGTATTCGAGAATAACTTCAAGATTGTTGATTCTCATTTATTATCATATCTTTCTATTATCTATATTATCTATATAGCGTCCAGAATATCACAACATTTACAAATAGAAACATTTACAGTCACTGTCGTTTTAATTTGCTATTCCATTTAATTTTTTATTCAATTAAGATAAAATGTGACTGAGATATAAACGAAACATTTACAAATATATTGTAACTTTTCTACATTTTATATTAAAATACAAATACATGAAAGCAGCGATGCTGAGAATTAGATGAAAGAAAATAATATTTAGTATGTTACTCAATTTTGTATCGATAATATTTATAAACTCCATTTTTACTTTCCAATTATTCAGTAGTGTAAGAAAAGTATAGTCATAGGTTGAAAAAAATTTCGGGACCTCTTCTGATCTATACGAATCGTCAACAGGAGAGTCTATTTTCAATTTTTTGCGATAATGTCCAATGTCGTATGTGTGTGTGTGAGGGATTTTGTTTATCCGATAACTCACGAACAAATCAATGAAATCAAACCAAAGTAGAGAATTGACTTTGAATGCATTGGGAATAAAAGTATATTTCTGGACAGCTCATTCCGTGTTCATTTACTCACCGCACTCCACTTCCAGCTTCTTAAAAATAAAAATTTTGAAAAATGTGAATATAAACATTTTCATTGTCCATTTAGTTGTCCGCTTAGAATTCTAAACACAATTTCCGTACGTCGCATCGTTTTTGAGATACGGTGAAAAGTTATTACCGAAAATGAGACTTTAGATCAGCCTATTTGCAAATGCAAAGGCTTCAGGGTATAAGATTATTCCTGCAAACTGTAGATGAATGAGCTGATATGAAATTAGACAGCAAATTAGATATGAATTAGAAATGAAATTAGTGTGAGGATAAATCCATCCCTACTAATACATAAATGCGTAACTAGAAAGTGTGTCTGTCTGTTTGCTACCCGATCACGACTATACCACTGAAATGATCGTGATGAAATTTGGCTAAGAGATAGTTTAGATGTCCAAACTGAACATAGGCTAACTTTTATTTTTAAATAGGTGATAAGAAAGATAGAAATGGTTTTTGACGATAAATATCGATAAAATCGAGGAAAAAGAAGTTATATTCTGTTCGGCTGCCTAAACAGTTAGAGATAGGTGACAACTATAAACGACAGTATTGTTTGCCTCAAAGAATTCTACAAAAGAAGTCCGCCATAGTATATGTCTATCTACAAAAATTAACCAAAATGATTGATAGTACGTTATTAAAAATAGAAATGTTAAAATACTTCAATTTAAGAGAGTAATTTAAGAAGGAAAATATCAATCATCATCAAAATTAATGGATTATTTGTTGTTGTTTTTGTGTGTGTTTAACATAGGCAAAAAAGCCTTTAAATCGTGAAATTCTGGCGAATATTTAAATTTTTACAAGAATTTTAATGTGCAGCCCATTAAGTCTTGGTAGCAAAAATTCGACCGGCGCGGCTCCCGCGAGATGTAGTAGTTTTGTATTAATTTGTATTATCATGAATTTGAAAAATTAGTATACTGTACGTGTTTAAAAAAACAGTCAGTAAAAGTTTTGATCTTATAATGTTGATATATTTTCTTTCTGAATAAAAGAAGATTAGTCGAAGAAAAATCACGAGGAACACCGGGTAATCAGCTAGTACTTTTATACATTTTGATCTGTTTAATGTGTTATTTTTTATAATTATGCATGTTTTACTTTATAACTATTTTCTCGTTTAGTTTTATTGCTATGTATTATTGCTATGTTCACTACTAGGATCTTCTATGAAGAATTTTAATTGGGATGTTGAGTGGGGCACACTCTAGATTTTTTATCATTAAGTATGACTTGAAAATTGGATAAAATGAGGTGGATAAATCCTTTTACGAGAACATCTGTTGCAATGCTCCTTTCAGCAACATTACTCCTCTAGCCATTCAAGCATCATGAAGCGATGCACTTCACGTAGGGCTGCTGCTGACTCAGTGGCCCTCGAGAACAGATTTCTCAGCTAGCGGTGGCTCTTCGTTCTTGGAAAGGAACGCTCAAGGAATCATCTTCCCGTTCCTGAAATACCTTCAAAAGACGTTTTGTGGATCCATTAAGAACCAAAGAGGGAAATACCATAAAATCTGTCGTGTGATACTAGCAGTGACAAACTGAAAGAAGAGGAGGGATGAGCTGTATACGTATTTTAAAATAATTTAATTTATTCATGGTGAACGTTCCTCAAAAACACTTGATGACATTATAAAATCTGATGCGATATACTAGTTGCTTTTATTCGACGTTAGAATAACATAATCGTCCTCTTCGCTGGATCGAAACATAATAATTGCATACAATTGTAGCAATTACTATTGAAATAAGTAGCACGTAATTCTACTAATTTAAATTTGTAGATTACGAATACTTTAACAAAAACAATATTTCAACTTCTCCGAATTTTTCGTAGCGTTCCAAAATAGTGTAAGATATGCTTACCAGCTACGTGGTACAAAGTTCATTTATAGAACATTTGTACAACATATGAAGACCGGTGAAAACAATTGATTAATTTCTATACTCATCGTCTAATTATTTATCTCATAGATTACTCAAAAGTAATAAAAATATGTTAATCCTGTCGAATAGTATTTATAGGTTCACTGCGCAGAAAATGTGGGGAAAAAAGTGACGCAGAGCCCGTATCCGAGGAAAAAACAAAAGCCCTGTCCATGAGGAGTACGGAGGGCAGCGTGGCGTCGTGTACCTGATGGCGTCCATGCGTGCTGGAATACGGAACTCCGCTGGTCGCGTCCCACACCATCGCAGGAATCACATCCGTCTACGGGGATCACACGAAGGAGACTTCGACGCACGAGGATAGCGGTTGGATGACAAACTCTGCGTTATATGCTTTTCTTTCATCCCCGTATAAGCTAGTTTTGGTCAAAGTGTTTATACAAATAAGGATATTCTTGCGTTTAGATCAAGTAAAACAATTTTTTTTGTTACGTCAACGTTTCGATATATTCTTGGTTTTGCTTGGACAGGGACTTGCTTGTTGGTTGGAAGGATGTGTGTAGATGTGAAGAATTGTTGTAGAATGGTTGTGGGTTTTGGAGGAGGATGTGTGCCGGATTGGTGTTGTGATTAGTATGGGATGATGTGAACAGAGTAATCGTCCTTTAAAATTGTTAACTCTGAAGCAGATATAAAATATATCAAATTGTTGGCTTAACAAAAAGTCTAAACCTTGAATATCCTTAATTGTGTAATATGGAGGCTGACCATATGATCAATGACAAAGTGATTATGTTATTTTAGGTTAGAGTGCTATTAATTTAAGCCATACTTCATTTCTCTTTATGAGGGGACACATTGATTTATTTCGTTGTAATATACTTGATTTCTGTAATACTTGTTACAATAAGTTTAATTATTAAATTCACATTATTCAATAGGAGAATTTCAACAGCGTGTGATCAATGAGTTGCTGGTTCTCACAGAAGAATGTGGTAGAAATCCACAATAAAACTCGACGTAATGATGCCTTCTTTGTCACATCTTATCAACTTAATATTCGCTGATCAACGAGTTTTTATTGAGTCATGTTTCGGTCTTGTTTCCTATTTTCCCTGAGACCCGTAGCCTTACCACCTGAAGCATATTTAATTTCCCTTTGACATCCATTCTTACGACATTTCTGTCTTACGACATTGTTGTCTGTAAAATAAGTTTGCGTCTTTTTCCATCAGATAAAAAACTTCAATTTTAATTAAGCTTGACGAAAATTCGGTGAAGGTTGATGAGAATATTACTGATTCATTCAATTTTAATACATAACACAAAACATACAAATGCTTTCCTCTATGGCGTATTTTCTTCTGACAAGGAAAAACTGGGAAAAAGTCACTGAGAATGAAATAATACATTTGTACTCGTACATTGTTTTCTTTCTTCCGTCTCTTTCCAACTAATCCAACAAAACAAATAACTGGGAATACATGAAACATATTGTTAAATTAGGATATTTATTTCAAGACTATTTTCGCTTATTTTCTCATTATTATCAGTTTTTGTATTCAACTTGACTCAAAGTGACTACGTATCCCAAACATTTTTTGTTGATAATATTCTTAAAAATATCGAATTATAATTCTCATTTACAACTAATGAATACCGGCTGCTTCGCAGGAGTGAAAGAATCTATTATGTACAACTATTCACTCGTAATGAACGTTGACGTTTGTAAGAAATAAGGTAACCGAATTTCGAAAAATTCGTTGAGTGGTGCTATGGGTGCCACCTTAGAGAACACATATGCCGACTTTCGAAACTCATCGCTCGACTGCTAACACGAGAAAAACGCTACAAATTAAATATAACAAAATCTAATTCGAATTTCGAAAAAGTAGATGTGCCACATGTAGGAAAAAAGTAATCATACCAAAAGTAGGAGAACACATGTGCCAAATTTTGAAGTTCTGGGCTATTCAGTCATTACGCTACGGGAAAATGTAAAAAAAAGAGAACTTGTGTAAACACAAATTTGAACCAAATTTTTGAGCCAATTTCGAAGCTCTGCAGCTTAAAGTTTCCGAGATAGGTGGAAAAATAAAAACACGTTTGACGTTCAATAAAAAATATCAAAATAGAATTAGGTAAAAATCAGTGTGTAGTGCACTTGTATCCACCTTGGGGATCGCTTGTGTGGAATTTCGAAGCTTGTAGGATTTATACGCTCCGTGACTGTTACAAAGAAACGCTTAAAAATTAATTTAAAAACATTCGAATGTCGAAAAAAATTGCTGCATTATCTTCTTGGGCCTCCTGTAGAACGCGTGTGCAAAATTTCAAAGCTTTTTGGCAGTGTATCCGTCTTTGCGCTATGCGGTGAACACATAGTCACTCAAACTCTTTGCTGTAAGTACATATGCAAATGATTCATAATGGATTTTTAATATAATATTTGTAAATAAAAAATATTTCACATTCGTAATGAATAAGACCAGTATCCCCTATTTATTTATTCAGTCAGAAGTTGTTTATCAGAAGTTTCGCTTGGTTATAGGCATATTTATTTTGTGTTTCAATGAAGAAAACAGGGAACTGATGTAGAAAGTTATGTAAGTTCTATAGTTAACTTAAAATTAGAACAATAAGAGAGCATAGGTTACGGCGAACTGCCTTCAAACTGAAGAAGATTAACAAAAAATGAATCGCAAAAATGAAAATGCTATGTGGGTACTGGTGTGAGAAATTTAAAGTTGTGAAATTAAAAATAAACGTGCTTATTGAAAATGTCTGACCAAATGAAAGGAAATTGATGTGGAGGAAGCAAAGAGAATGAAATAAAATTATGTCAGGATGAGAATAATGTTGTCATAGGGTCATAAAAAATGCGATGCGTCGAGCAAACATATTTGAAAATAAATGCAAGTGATGAATTCATGAAGAAATGTTAATTAAAACCGGGGTTTGTTCAAACTTTTTGTTTACTAGTAATTAATTATAACGTATCTTTTACTTCTTTCTGAATCGGTTTCATTGTGTCACATAGTTTATAAGAAGTTAAGCACTGATAAAGCTTAAGTTCATTCATTTGTTTTTATTACTCTGTCGTCAATATATATCAATGAATCGAATTCTTTTGAGTGCAAATCAATGAATTATTATATTACCCACAATATTAATGAGAATAACGAACTAAATCTCATTTCAGTATTTTATGTTTTTGTATGACATTCTACATACATCACCACGGTGCCAGTCACAGCCTCCTCTTCTAGTCTCCTCTCTTCTCCACTAGCGATGCTGAGGGCAGATAGTCTGAGACCCTTAATTGGTAATGCTTGTATTTCCGTATCTGAAGTGACTCATCTGCACTACTATACGTTCTAGATTAACATTCCGGTATTGTTTTCCTACCCTTAATGATTTTCTGGAACTACGAAGATTTGTCTCTAGCAGCACTCAGACGAAACAAAAAACCGAAAACGGTAGCAGAACTATTTTTCATGTTCTGCTACCATTTTCGGTTTTTTGTTTCGTCTGAGTACAGATACTAACAGATAAAGATGTACATTTACTAAAAAAAATTGCTCTCGAGGGCGTGGTCTCAACGATTTGGCAACGTTTTAGTCGTTTATTAAAGTATTCTTGAGGACTTTTTATATATTCGACTGTATTCCATTTTCATATACCTTTGGTCATTTCCTGCACCGGACATCCACTAGTGTAACTCCTCTTTGTATCACCATATTTCCACAATAACAACTATTCCACAATTATTCATAGAAATGATGTTTCAACCGTTATGAGGAATATAAATAAAACTCCGAAGTCAAAGCCCCCGAAAGAATTTCATAAATAATGCTCTTACAATCAAACATCCTCTATTTTCAATTTGCGGTAAGGGAGGATGTATTGAAATAAAAATTTTGTTTTCATGTATCATCTCCGTGTCATAATACGAAAAATAGTATTCTGTATCCAGGGCTAACGATGATGGATATTCATGTGAAAGAGCTCTCGTCAACTTCAATGTAAATAAACGCAGACAATACACCAAAGCAAATTTTTCATTTGAAACTTATTCTATGTTACGCTACCAAAATGTCGATAATGTACGCTCTATTCATCAGATCCACAAACGATAAATAGATGTCTAGGGTAGTGCACCTTTATTGTCTCTGGAAGTAAAGTCCTCAATTCTGTTGGAAATTTACAATAACGAAATTTATTCTTAAAATTGTTATTTGTTGTTAATAGGGTATGTAAAAATGTGTATTTTAGTATATGTTTTACCCAAGAGGTCGCCTACTCATTTGTAGCCTTGATCAGAACAACTTTCGATAAGTTAACCTTTAGAATAATAATTTAAAGTTTAACAATAGCAATTATTATCAAAATATAAAAATTGTGAGTTCGCGAGTTTCGAGCGTTGCAGAAGTGATTTACTGCAAAAGTAATCGTTGAAATCAAAATCAAGAACACAAGGGGAAAATGTAGATTTCATTATATTGTTCTTGAATCCTATCCCATTGTATTTCTAATTTTCCGCTTCTCAACACTCATCGTAATAAGTTTTACAGTAGTATCAATTTGCACAATAATGTACAATTATTACCTCTTAATATTTTAAGGTGCTGTTTTTTTAATGAATATAACTAAATATATGTATTTGCGTTTGACTAGACGAGTATTCTATAAACTATTTTTGGGGGGCTTAAAGTCTGCGTGATGCAGGAAATGCTTTCTTTTAGTAAAGCATGAATACGTGGAGTAGCTATCATTTCATTTTTTATTAACTGACTGATTTTCATATCTTTCATTGTATTTTTCTTTTTCTAGTTCTGCATCATGCGAAATGCTTTTTGTGCCTAAGTGATATGTCAATTTAGAAGAGAAGGAAATCAACGAGAATCACGGAAAGAAAAGAAAATATAGGAAAATTACACGAGGGTAAGATGCAACATTCAACGATGTCGAGTGCCCTTTCTTCGTGGGTATTCTTGGGTTAAGTTTTACTGTAATTTCCTTTCAGTATTAACATATAAATGATATTTGTATAATATAGACTTCTTATTCATATCAATAGGCATAAAAATCTGTCATTTGATAAAAAATGAAATGATAAGATAGCTACTCGTTGTATTCATCATATATTGAAAGAAAGGATTACCTGCACCACGGAGGCTTTAAGTCTCAAGAAATAGTTTATAGAAAAGTCTTCTTGCCAAATCTAAGTATATATTGTTATAGTCCAAATATATAGTTATATTCATGAACAGACACAAAACTTTGAAATAGTAAGATACAATAATAATAATTCTACATTTCTTCGTAAATTCATACTGCTTCAATACTTGTATTCTCATGAGTCACATAATCACTTAAAATTTTATCTCTTATTGTGCGTGAAAAGGTATGAAATCGATTATTAAAAATACCTGACATCATAAACTGGAAATTATGTGTTGGTACACTAACTCAAAGAGTAAATAAAAATACTTTTCTCTTTGTAATGGATTTTTTTGCTCTAATGACAAGGACGCCGAAATTGGTACCCCTGTAACCACTTAATTTAGTATATAACATGAGAAACATAAGTTTTAAATACCAAAAGACAAATTCCTTTAATTTAGCTCTATGCTTATATTATGTTTGTTCATTTAGATAGAAAAGAAAAACAAGAGTATATGCGGACAAAAACACCATGTTTACGATCTTACACAGTACTTCATGTTTACTGTCTTACCGTAAGATTACGTGTTAGCTCAAACCATCCGTCAGAGTGATTCACATCAGCACAATAGAGCTGTTTAGTATTCCAGTTGCAAGGCGCGAGACATTTAAAAAGCACTTTGTGTGGGAGTTGCCAGGAGTAGGCGCATGGTACCCACATTTTGTATTGCGCTTCTAGGATTGAGACCGGCAGCACTAGCAACTGAACTTCTGGCCGTTTTTTAAAATTTGCATGTAGAGAACACTCGATTTTCTTTAAACTAAAATACTCCGCGAGTCCTTAACGTAATTTTTTGAAACTTTTTCTCCATACTTATCAATGCATGCATTTCTGTGCATGTTAATGACTTATGGTAAATCTGAAATTGCTATTAGAGACTGACTGATAGGCGTCAGATTACATCGTGGAATTGGAAATCACAAAAGAGTATCTTTTTAAAAATCTTAAAATGCACGCTAGATAGGTGAATAACCGTATCCGGAAGATAAGCATCATTGACGCCTACACAGGAACACGTACGAAGAGAAGTAAAACGATTTTTCCCCTAGTATTACCCTTTACTTTTTCATTATAACGAGCTAAACTCTAACCCAAACTAAACAAACTGCATGAAACTAACATTCCGTACGACAATATGAATGATTAATTTGATTTAGCAAGATTATTTTATTTAGATACTACTGTCCCCCATTTGCTAGATGTAGACAAGTTTCACTCGGTTTCATATATAGCATTAACAATGTAAACAGGACGTCAGGACCGATATGGAAGTATGATAATGCGCAATGCAGCATCACGTTCCTCACGTACAATTCAATACGAATATTGTTTATTCCAGCATGGTCAGACGCGTTCTCTCTGTCAGTTTTTAGGACTCAAGTAATTAAGTAGCTTCCTTTTCAAATAAATTGCAAGTAGCTTCTTTTCTTGGTGTAATTTTTAAATGCTGTCATCTGACAGAGGAAAAGCTGAAAGCTAAAATAATGGGAAATCGCCGAAACATCTTTCAATCATCTAAAGTACAGTAGTTCATTTGTGTGATTTGATCAGTTACGCAGAAAAGGAACTAAAAATTTCTGGGACATTTGAGTATTAATAATAATTTATTGTCAAAAAAACAGTACAAACTGCGTATGACCACGTGGAGGACAATAAACTAATTTAGTCTCCGGAAGCAAGCAAGGGACCATCCCATCAATTCCGATCAAGGACCCTAAGACAGAGGCGGATTCAAAAATTTCAGCAAAAATTCCTAGATAAGATAAAAAGTTAGCTGCGAGTTATAATATTCATATTATGATACTGATATTCATATTCATATACATGATATATATTCATATACTATATACAAATCATATACATGATAAATATTCATATACATGACACTGAAATGAAAGCAAGGTACTAATACATTTTGAAGAATTGACAGAAGATGATGCATTTCAAACAGGAGAGTCAGCAACATTTCGCAACGTTCGTTACGTATTAACCTTAATCTAATACAGTTGCCCCATGTCGGAAAAGGGTTATAAAGCAGTCTATGAATAACCCGCATGAAACCCACGCTCAATGTTTGAGCAATAAGTGAAAACTAGATTTTTTTTCTCCGTGGATATACATTACATTCAATTTATTCATCATTCCTATTGACGCTGGTGTAGAAGCATTCAAGTATCCAAGCCACAATTTTGATTCCTCAATGAAAGTGATGTCGCAAAATTCAAATTGTAGCAATGAGCAGTATTGACATTCTTCACGTCTACAAACATAATTTAACTGAAATATTAATTTCGACCTTGTATGTAAACAATTGTCGTAGAATATCACTACGTTTCAACAGTAAATTACATCTTCAGGGGAGTGTAATATAAATAAACATGTTAATTTCATCTTGATAACAAAAAGAATAACAAGTTAACTACATGTACGAATAAAACAATTCCATAAAAAATAAATAATATGAAAATCAAACCATCAAAGCAGAAAATCAAAATAAACAATTATAAAATTTGGATAACTTGTTTGTGTTACGTTTGTAAATTCAACGTAAATCCTTAGTAAATTTGATTTGTAACATTTCTGAAATAATACGTTTAGCGTAATTGGCTCCTGATCTAATATTGACACATTATCCCAATCTATTGAATGATCTAAATCTATACGGTGCAATAAAATAGCATTATGTTGTGGTGTGATGTTACGTTGATTCGCGTCTGCAATTTAGGTTTAGTCTGTCCAATATGGCAAAAGGTACCATTTTTACAAAAAAGGCTGTAAACAACATTTTGCCTATTGCATCTCTCCCCTTAATTACAAGATCATGAGATTGTTTCGTAATTTTTCTCATCAACCGTGTGCTTTTCTACAGAAAAGCCTTAAAATTGGGGATATTATTCTATGGTATGGAAATACTACAAAAGATTATCTGTGCTTGAGAATTTTGTATATTTGATGAACGATATTTCACATTTGTAAGGCAATGTATTCGCCTCCTTAGATATTTCATTATGAAACTTGTTGGATAATAATTTGCTTGTAAGATTGTTTGAACAAAATCAATGTTATCAGAATGGATGCAATTGTCAGACAGCAATATTGCTTTGTCAACCAATTTGTATATGATTGGAATCTATTGCACAAGAGGATCATCAGGAAAATAGTTAAATACTCGACCAAAATAAGAATTTGATGAAACCAATTGAACATCAATTTATCATTTGTACGTGATAAGATCTAAAAATTTAATTTTCCATATTGGTTTGTTTCTCCAACGAAAATTTCAATCGTGGATGATATCCATTAAAAATTTAACATTGATCTATTTCATCAGTTGGAATAATGCAAAAAAATCGTCGTCATAACGAACATAAAGTAGAGGAGGAAAATTAAAATTATTAAGACATGAACATTCAAGATCACGTAGTACAAGATTCTGACAAAAGTGGACTAATAGGACGACCCATTGGCGAACCCTCAACTTATTGAATGTAAAATAAGTAGATTCCATAATTTATTGTAATGCAATGGCTATTTCATGATTTGAAACGAAACAGTTTTGTTCAATTTTGCTCCACCTAGATAAAACACTATTTATTGAAATAAAAGGTCGAAATAAATGTTTCAACTAAATGAGCAATATTACTTGAAGTCTCAGTTTTCGTATTTTGAAGTTGGACTTCATCAAGTTATATCAAAGGGATGCAAAATGATTGGACTAGGTTGTTCCAGGGTTAAACGTACCTGAAAAATTATTTCCTCGAATGTGGGAAAAATAAGTCAACAAGAATATTTACTAGAAAACATTATGCTAACTACGGCATTCGTTGTGCAATCATGAGCTTCTCAGAAAGAGAATACTCTGGAGATCGGATTTGTAGAAAACGGAAAGTTGCGTCATGTAAACAGCTGGTTCAATGTGGTTTTCCTTGAATAAGAACCGAACTTTATATACAATGCAACTGGCGTAAGTTGTTGCATTACGCATCTTTACTTTTGCAGCGAGAAAGCACGTCTTTGCATCAATAAGTAGATTCGTAATCAAGTGAATCCTTCAAGATTCTCTCGGCATTTTCTTTAGCGACATGTCTCAAACTTGTTGGATTAATTACTCCAATCCCATTTATTTTCGTTCCATTATCCAGGCTTGTAAGATCGAACGCATTCATTGAGTCGGAGTAAAGATTTAAAGAGAATCAAAATTCTGTTATTAAATTCATGCTGTTCGTTTATTTTGTAACTTCGTTTTCTTGTTGTTATGCTTTGGATATTTCATCACATTAATATTATAATGAGAATAATTAATGGGAAATTTAGAGAAATAGTTTCGAAAAAGACCACTGGGATGTAAATTACTGGGTTTTCAATATTGTTGTAATTCAAACAAACTGTTACAATTAGTCTTCAAAGTCAACGCATTTTTCTTATACCACTACAAATTAACATCCTAATTGTAAATTATATGTGGTGCCCTATATAACTACGGGAATATTATGGGAAGGGCCTAATAAGAGATAAGATGAATGGAAACTACGTTTCTGGAGAAATCTGTCTCAAAAGAGTCTCAAGAGTTACAACTGCAGAAAGAAAGCATGAAGCATTTCTATTAATTACTGTCTAATTTTATAAAAATATTTTTCAAAATATTGCAAAATTTCATTATTTTAGAACATAAATTGAATGCTTTTTCATACACACCAGGAAAGTTCAGAATAGTGTTGTGTCACATTCGTCTTCGTGAAATCAAACATTTAACAAAACTTCTCGTATAACAAACAGTATTTTTTATATTGTCATGAAAAATACTCCGTTCCCGTATTAATAACAATAGTAACTCAAACCCTTTCAATTTTTTTCCGAACGATATGTCGTTTTCAAGTTAGATGCTTCGAAGTTCTTCAGAATAATGAAAAAATTTTGTCAACCAAAATGTTATTTTTGCCGTTCAGTGTTTCTTTCATGGTTGTAACTAGTGATTTGATCTATTGTTAGGAAAGGCTTTCATTCACTCGATTCATTCGAACTTCGTTTCCAATTTCTTTGTAATAGAATATGAAATGACATCACACTTCTTCCTTTGAAATTTGATCCACGTTGTTCCGCGAGCTTCTTTTCCGCGCCAGAGACGCATCGAATCCGACCCAATTCTCACCGAAAAAACAATTACAGCAGCGAAGTGAGTGAATCAAATGAACGGATGCCTGCTTGGAGCTAATGCCATCCGGTAATGATCTCGTTCCCCGGCTCTGCGTCGCTATGGCGCTGTTGGGCCGCGCCTTCGCACTCACCGCACGCCGTCTCGCGCGCTGCCGATGCCGGACGCCGTGGCGCCCAGCGTCGACGTGCACGTGTCGACGCGCGCGAGCACGGGTCGCGGACGCGGGGGCCCCAGCAGCGGCGAGTCCGCACCTCCGCCCCTCGCCGACGCCGCCACTGCCACGGCTGCAGCGCCGCTGACGCCGATCGCTGTCGGGGTGCCGCCACCGCCATCGCCTCCGTCCGCCGCGCCCGCCGCGCTCAGCATGCCGGCGAGCACTGCCTGCTTCGACGGCGCGGCGCGCAGGCCCCTCCGACCGACGCTGTCCAAGGCCGAACGTTCCCCGGTCGCCCCCGGCCGTCCCCTTGCCCACCTCTCCCCTCGGGGCAATTGGCCGCCGCAGCGACTACTGCGGCCACGCGCTCTGGTGGCCCACGCAGCGACCGACGTTCGCCACCGAGCGACCGCCGCCGTCATCGCCGTCGCCGCTGGAGAAACAGGTGGCTGTAGCGAACGCACTTGCACGTCCATGTGGTGAAAGATGCCAAGGTTGCTCGCTGGAGCTGTTATATTACTATACTACGCTGCGAAATCGATCCTATTAAATGTTTATGCGAGTTTTGAATCGACGCTGATTGACATGGTTGACAATCGGAGAGTTTTTAAGCAAGGAGAGGTGCGGCAACCTGTTGCTGAAGCTGAACAACAGGTGGACATGGATCTGACTATTAGCACGCTTCATATGCGCGACAAGCAACGGAAGTGGCGAATATACTGAACGACAGTATGTACTATAGGCTGCTCTAAAGTAGATAATGTGCTTCTGAGCTTCAAACACCTCAAGATAAAATTCTCACACGTCCTTATCTCGCAGGAAACCACAGATGATGCTGAGAAATACAGAGAGGAAAATGCAAAGAGTAAAGTGTTCGAAGCAACTATGCTTACAAGAAAAATATTTTCTCAAGTTATGTGAGGTATAATAGTACAATACGATTCCATGATACATCAGTGGTGTACTAAGAATTGTATTGACCATAACCAAGTAGATGGATTCGAACTACAGGGTCAGAACGTCTTTTGAACCAGTGCCCAGGACGTGTAATGAAGACCAAAGGATCCAATGGGGAGGGGTCTGATGGGCTTATGAAAAATCAGGGCGTAAGGTCGGGGTATTCGCAAAAAGGGTCTAAGATTTAGGGACACAAGTTATGGATTCCAGTACCCGACGTGTATTAGATCTTCCCACTGCGATGACTCGCTCGTCAGTGAACCGCGCTGCTGTTTTGTAAGTTCCTAGTAGGTGAAGACTTCCGCCTCTGAGATGTACACATTTCGTGGACTCTCGGAAGCGATTGATGGAGCATACGGGGCAATTACCAGCAGGAAGGCATTGTGGAATAAGGAATGATGAAACATGTAAATCAATATCACAGATCCACATAGATTAAACATGTTAAAATAAAATTTTTCGTTTTAACGTGGATGGCGATCTAGAAACCATTAAATAATCGTCTAATTCGAATATTCAGTTTTTGTATGGTTAGTTTTCAGAATGGTGGATGGAGTTGTTATTTGTTTCTCTGATAAATTAGGTGTGGTACAATTTCTATACAATTTTGTGGTTTCAGAAACGGTGATAGCTTTCTTAAGAGAAAAACTTTAAAAGATAAATGAATCAATCTAAATTATTCGTTTATAATTTACTTTCGACTCAATTCGAAGGAGAGGTTTAATTATTTTAAATATTGATATTGGCAATCGAAAACTTAAAAAATTGTTAATAATAAAGTGGTGATACTGGAGGAATACCTAAAACGTTTAAAGGAATATCCTCTTCTTTAAAATAAATCTCAAATAAATAGAAACAAGTACTATTCGATTGAAACATCTTATGATCTACTAGTCTCTGCCCCCATGTTCTCAGTTTTGCGTGAAACAAAAACATCTACCTGTGAATCAGTATAGCTACCAAAAGACCTAACTTTGTTCAAATCACATCTTTTTTGGTATTTGACCTAGGACCCATACATTTGTTGTTTCTAATTCAGTATAATAATAATATAATAATAAAAGTGCCTTTCTTTTGGCGAGACTCTGACCTTAAGGTCTGCTCTTCCGTCTAACCATTTTAAAACTTTTACATTTTAAATACGAGATGAAAATTGGGAGGGTCGTATTTACATTTAAAACTGGGAAGCAATACTAGGGACCATCCCGGTAAAACCTTAAGCGATTGAGTAAACCTAGCAAAACCTCAATCAGGATGGCGGCTTAGTGCAGAACAGTATGAACTCATTGCTATTGTATGACAGATCCAATACGTTATTAATCTATTGTGTTAGGCAATGTTCTGAATGACACAGAAAAGCCATCATACACCAAAGCGAAGGAGACGTACTGATTGTCATGTAATCCTGCATGGGATTGACTAAATCCTGAAAGAACGAATCACGGAAATCACTTCAATTCGCTTTTCTTTCTTTTCGTCTCAAATCTGGGACAATAATAACAGAAATAACCTCCCCTTCACTATTTTTAATTTAGCATTTTTTGATCATGTTTGCCAATACCCCACAACTACCAAGTACTTTGAATTTAATAATAAAAGTGATATTTGTTTGAGTAAGTGGCTCACTCATCAACTCAGAGCAAAATCTGTGTGAGATCGGAACTTGATGTTTTGACAGGATCTTGCTTCATTTACAGGCTCACTGGGAAAGGATAAATTAAAATTCCGATTTTAAAAAGTAAAATTATTTACAAATTTTGAAAAAATAACGACTTCATATTTTATGTGCAAAAAATTAAATAATAATTGTTTTTTTCTCCTTTAGGGTTTGCGTAAAGCACAAATAATGTTAACTTCTTCTTCCAAACAACATTCTTTGTGTATCCGTCCTCGGCACTCAGTGCTCTATATCCAAAATTCTTTGTGTTTTGTATTGGAGTAATGGCTACTATGGCTGGTATGGTTGTAAAGGAAAACCTGACCCTGCCAGCAACATCAAAAACATTCTGAAATACAATCACATCAGCGTAAACCGAAATAAATAAGTTATAAGCCATGTGTCAATCCTAACTAACACTGCAGCAATGCATCGGTAGTAGGTGAAGCAATTTCGCCAAAAGTTGAAACAACAAATCATTAAAAAGCAAAATCACTAAACGCATCAAAGAAAAGTGGCAATTTGCCCACTACTTCCCCTTCCACTAAGGATCATATTTCTAGCGATGACAGCATTATCCGTTATGCAGTACCCGTTTTCGTTCCTACTACTCGGTTTTACCCCACTCTCCTCTTCATTTCTATTTATGTACCTGAACATTTTCCCCATTCATGGTCGTATTTGATACAACCTTTCCTCCATTAGGTAGTCAAGATTTGAAATCACTCCAAGCCACGTCTACATCCACGCCTACAGATTCTCCGTAGAAATCGAATCCATGGGTTTCATCCGAAGGGAAATTTATGGTCATTTATCACCTGCGTGAATGTGTCGCACGCTCATCAGAGCAAGCCAGATGGTGTACAGTAAGGGTTTTAGGATGCAGAGACAGCATTTCTGCGACCAGAGCAGGAGGTCCCGTGTTGGAAAACTGATCCATCGATATTTTCACCTGTCACTAATTCATATATTGTGTGATGCAACCCATTCAAACCACCAAGAGGTGCCAAGTGAAGTCAGTTATTTGAACATAATTTTATAGAATAAATCTTAATATTTCGTTTGGACTTTTCATACCGATTTCGTGGAATAAAAAAAATTCTGTAGATGTTCTAACAATGTTCACAATCTTTAATTTTTAATTTTTTACTCTTAAGAAATAAAAATATTCACACAAAGGAAATATTTATCTAATGGAAGTGATTATAAATGTTCTTCCTGTTCATGTATCATACTTAAACCATATTCTTTAGAATAACAACAGTCCACATACCTAAACACTATTGCGTCCTATCGAGTACTGGTTGTGTTTGTAATGAAACGAAGAATTTGTATTATTAATTCAATAGGACTTTGTTCATTCTAATTAAATGGTTTTTTAGAGGTACGAACATCAAAATACACCATATATACAATTACTATTTCAATCGGAAGCAGTATTCGAAAAATCGTCTATGTTAATGAAGAATTCTCCATATTTTAATTAGAACACAGTTTAGTCAAGAGTGCTTTGCTAAGTCATGATTCACTTTATTCTTGCCACTTCGGATTTTTGTCTTATACACACTTTCCAATTACTTTCCAGAGTGTGCAAGGAAAGTATTGTAATCAGTCGAGAAAAGAACAGATCTCTTCAGATCTTTGCGAATTGGCTCCAGGAGAGTCTACTTTCAAATTTTGGCGATGATGTCCTATGTCGGATATGTGTGTATGTATGTGTGTGTGTATGTATGTGTGTGTATGTATGTGTGTGTGTATGTATGTGTGTGTATGTATGTGTGTGTATGTATGTGTGTGTGTATGTATGTGTGTGTGTGTGTATGTATGTGTGTGTGTATGTATGTTAAGAATTTTGTTCCTCCGATAACTTAGGAAGAAATTGATGCATCAAAACCAAACTTGGGGTTTAACTTTGAATGCATTGGGAATGGAAGTCTATATCTGGACAGCTCATACCGACTTCATTTACACACCGCACTTCACTTCCGGTTTCTTAAAATTCAAAATTTTGAAAATATGCATAGAAGCATTTTGATTGGTCAGCTAATTCTGCGTACAGATTGCTAAACCTCATTCCTGTACATCACACCGTTTTTAAGATACAGCGAAAATTTATTACGCAAAAAAGGGTTATTGCTTTCTAATAACACAGTGTGTGCAAGAAAGGCGCTTTTTATAAATCTGCCAATAAGGCTATTGCAAAGAGTTCAATGTTGCAGATAATTTATGCAATCTACACTTAAATATGTTATTATGATTTTTAGTTTACCAAGTACTGTGATGATAAATATTTTAAAACCGTTTGATCTTTGAAATATGTCATTTTGTTTAATAATTATAATTTATTATTATTTCGTGTTTCCCTTTTTCTTAAATTTTTAGTGTTTTGTAGTGTGTTTAGTGCCTTAATTTTTTTTATAAATTTTAATTGGAAAGTTGAGTGGAGCCCACTCCAGATTTTCTACAAATGTATAAGACAAAAGAGTGACCATTTCGATCCGAGATACAACAATAATCGACTGTGTGTAATATTACTAATTAATCTCCCTCCGAAATCTGACACGCTCCGAAGAGTACTTTTCAAGACATCAACTTTGCCATATCCAATGCATACCAAAACTTTACCAAAACTGCATAAATAAATAATAACGCGTTATACAGATGGATATTGAGGTGGAAATTCTTTCAGAAAAGAATTTTGTGACACTGTAAGAAGAATGTTATGGCAGTTTGGATAAGCAAATGTTGATAATGACCATCAACATTTCACAGTAATACACTTATTATATTATATTTTTCGAAGATTTCTTCCATTGAAAATATTTAAGAATTGTCACGGTCTTTTTATCGCGCTGAAGAAATCTTGTCTTTTCCTGAACTCTGTTATTAAATGCAGCTTTCTCTCTCTCTTAATAAGCAGCGGCTGATTTGAGTCAAGGATGCGACTCACCTCAATTTGTTCGTCAAAGACTGTTTCAGACACATTGTATCTACGAGCTATTTTTGTTACTCTCATGCAATATTTTTAAAATTATTTAATTGTATTATCCTTCACACAGGTTTCAATTATGGCTAATGTTTTGATCTATGGGAAATTAAACTTAGTTCAGATTTTTTCAGGAATCACAAGGACGGTTTTAGTTCCTTTCCAATATCATCAAAACGTATACAAATGAGATACATTTATGAGTGGAAATAAAAAAACGTAGAAATAAAAAAAATATATAAATAAAATGAATACATTTTTACTTATACAAGCTTTCATGAAGCAAAATTATTATTATTGTAATTTCATTTCGCTATTCAATCATCAATTCCATTTTCATTAATTAAATCAATGTCATTTTGTTATTTTGAATAAAAAATACTCAATATTAATTGTTGAGGTAAAACATATTTTTATGTTAATGCCTAAAATTGCATTTGAACATTACTTGAAATTGCTTACTTCTTCACGAATGTAACAGCGCTTATGAAATGTGACAGATTTATTAATGACGACGTAATACTAATAAAATTACTACATTTTAATAAATTATTATTTTTAAATTATAAGTAGAATATTCACTTATTTTTTAATGAAAACGCTAAAATAAAAATATTTGAACGTACAAAACCATTAATTTATTAAAAATCATCCGAAACATAACTTACTTTCAAAAGCGATATTAAACGCGTCTAGGGGCGCGTTTATTAACAAGAAATCGTGAATTTATTGTTATTTCAATTCTTATTATTTGTAAACATTATACTCAGAATAATCTATAGTTCGATAATAATTCGTAGATGTAAAATTTATTTTTGTGTGTTAAATTACAAACATGTTGATATTCTATTAGTATTATAACTCGTAGCTAACTTTTTATCTTATCTAGAAATTTTTCAATCCGCCTCTGCCTTAGGACCCTTGATCGGAATTGATGGGATGGTCCCTTGCTTGCTTCCAGAGAGGAAATTAGTTTATTGTCCTCTACGTGGTCATACGCAGTTTGTACTGCTTTTCTGACAATAAATGTATTTATTTACTTATAATATACAAGCTTTTCAATTGCTTGTAACTTATAAGAACATGTATGTTTACTCGTTTGAAAAATAGTATAGTATTCTCATTTTATTACAATTTTTATCAGAAACTGTTATCTCATAGACTATTAGGTAATGACAAGTATCACATTCTTAAAATATTCTGTTTTTCAACTTCATTCAAGCAATTCAAATCCCATGCGTTACACTCATACAGTACATTCAAACGTCTTATTAGCATAAGATTCAATCAGATTGTGAGAAATAGTCGCGATCAAGAATTTCTCCCAAAAGCAAACGCCGTTTATATTATCTTTCAAACCTCTATATGCAACAACCCGAATTCCTTGATTATTTTCGTAAATATAAGACTATTCTCCGAAAAGTAATCTATGCAGCATAAGTTATGGAAAATGACTAAAATCGAACAACCGGACCGAAACCATGTGGAATATTGTTAAGAATTACGCGTCACCTAAAAATCGCGAAGAACACATTTCCCGACTAAACGATGACAAAATTGTATCAAATCCACTTGACATCGCAAATTTCTTTAATTCTTATTTCCCAGAAGTAGGTAAATTGACAATTCAATGTCTCAAAACCGAATATATCCACCCACGTGCCCCATTCTATGTTCTTTAATTGTTCTATAAGCGCCTTCTGGATTCTCTGTCAAAAAATAACATTCTTTCTGACGATCAACACGGATTTCGGAAATTTTTTTCCCCCACCAACGCCATATTTTCTTTCTTAAATGATGTTACCACTTCTCTTGACCATGGAGAAAATCCTAAGGGTGTTTTTCTTGATTTATCTAAAGCATTCGATGTCATTGATCACGAAATTCTCCTTTCAAAATTACAATCTTTTGGCGTTCGTGGACTTGCGCGTCAGAGGCTGACTTCCTATTTAAAAGATAGATATCAACAGGTCGAAATATCATATACTAAAAATAAAGTACTTCAGCATTGCCTTTCAGAAACGAAGTCACTAACTCGAGGAGTTCCCCAAGGTTCAATTCTTGGTCCTATACTCTTTTTGTTGTATGTGAATGACATGACTTCCACATCAGATTGCAAAATAGTTCTTGATGCCGATGACAGTAATCTTCTATGTAAACACGCCAATGCTCAAAAAATTTTGTCAAACCTCTCGGCTTGACACATGATAAACCCCTATAAGTAATATACACATTTCGAGTTGAGGGTGAGAAGTAGTGATATGTAAAAATAATCGAAATTGACCGATATTAATGTTGAGATCGTAGTTTTCTGGGTCGCTGAAATTGCTAGTAATATTCTCAAAGACGGTAAAGTCCACAATCAGTCGAATAAACTCCAGCACCCCTAGGGAAGAGAATGCCATGATAAAAAATATTGAACATGACATAAGAGAGGCGAGTCCATAATTTTCGGCATCGCCGAGTTGATAGTGAAATCCCGATACCGCGTAAGTCTGAACTCGCCCTCATGAAACAAACACACCACAAGCATCCCTTGGGTAGATGTGGAGGGTGGAAATGGGTTTATGGATAAAAATTATTGAAAAATAAAAAAGAATAAAAATGCTTCGGATACTTAATTTTAGGGTTTACGAGATGTTTCAACTACCAGTACCGTTATGTTAAGGATGAGAGGTGTAGAAGCACTAAATTCTTAGAGCTGTGGGCGGAAAGAGAGAGACGTAAAAATAAAGTAAAAGACCGATATTAGGGTCGAGTCCATGGTTATTGTATATTCTGAGATGAATAATAGTATTTCCAATGACATTATGTACCCTTCAGACTACATGAGGTGCAGGGCACCCCTAAAGGTGGGTGTTGGGAAGAGCGTGATACAAAAATAATAAAAAATCTTCGCTAAGAAAGGATTTTACAAAAATTCACCTCTAAAGTGAACGGGAAATTGTTTCTTTTTCTAAAAACTTTTTTTTTAATTACATCAGTGAAAATAAGGGATTGAGTGTACCGACCAATACTAATATAATCTCCAACACTAATTGATAACATTCTCAGTGAATATCAATGAGGATATGAGAAAAAATAAAATGGAGACATATAAAAGAATTCACGCGAGCAGAGCTGCGGGTGCTCAGTTAGGAAAGAATACGACCGATATTGGTGTTGAATATGTCATTTTGGGGCCACTGAAATTAATACCGACTTTACAAATATCACCTAAATCCACGATCTCCATGAGAGAGAAAAATAAACCATTTTTGGGTAAGGGATGAAATGTAAACAAGATCAAAAATGGCCGATACTACTAGTGTTGAGACCATACTAGTACTAAAACTACTACTAGTAGTGTTGACACCATGGTTTTCTGGGCCGCTGAAACGTTTGATGGCACATCAGCCCCCATCACCCCTAGAGAAGAGGATGACAAGTAAAATTCATCGTAAGTTACATGTATCAGTGACGAATCATATGTTTTCTGTTTCACTGAGATAGAGGTACTTCTGGTATCGTTAAATCTAAATTCAGTTCCCATGGCAATAAAACACCCCTTGCGACGTTGAATGGAGGTGAGAAAGGGGGCGACGGTAAAAACAAAAAATTGCAAAGGATTGATTTGCGTCGGACTCATGGTTTTCACAGTATCTGAGTTCAAAAAATATACTGCCAATGTCGTTATGTTTCAGTTCAGATCTCAGGGAAGGGCATGATATCCTTTAAGGTGGGGTGAAAAGGGCAAGACATCTAAAAACAATGGAAAAGAACCGATATTTGTGTCCAATCTATAGTTTACGAGGATTCTCAGATGAATAATCATCTTCTTTATGTCCCAGGTCGGACCACATGAGGTAAATGACACCCCTAGAGATGGAAGGAGTTCTAAATGATCATACACTAAATGAACAAGCAAGGGAATTTTTCATACTATTTTCAATAGGAGAAAATGCTTAATTGACCGCAAAGAAATATAATCGGAGTATATCAAAGTAATATAATGAAAAACAAATAAAAATGTTATTTAATCTTAGAACCATTTTAATGACTTAATTGTCCCAGTAACTATTAAACATGTATGTATCTTTTTAGAAAATGAAAAATTATGTAGAGCAAATTTCATTTCTTTGTCAAAAAGCAAATTGTTTTTTTGTAGATAGGGTGCATAGTTGAAAATAATTTGTACCGTAATTAATATTCCAGCAAATAAAAGCATAAGTTTTCTTTCAAGTTGGAACTGTTAACACGTTCGCATCTGAGTCAGGTTGCCAATTTTGATGTTTTGCTTGCGTCAAAACTTCGTGGAAGACCGACATCCAGCACCTCACAATTGTATATTGTTTCTTTTGCTGCGAAGTCACGTGTTATTTAGATTTTGTAGATAAATAAACTTATTTAATGTGAAAAAGATTTCTCCAACTTAACAATGGTATGTTGTACTCACCAAATGTATAACAGCATACTGGGAGAGAAAAACCAACACTCGTACCTCACCGCTGAGAATGTGTCAAATGTATAATAACCACCAATGAAAATTTGTCCCATTGCGAAACGAATTTGTGTCATGATTTTCAAACCAATACTTTCCATTACTTTGGAAAAAATTTCACATTAAGAAAACTTTCAGCATAATTACTTCACATATAACTTATGAAATAGAATAAGCGCTATCTATAATAAGCTATAAAAAGCATTATGGCTATTATAAGCAAATGTGTATGTAGCTAACATACATATTCCGTAATTTCCATCATCCCGACATCTCCTTCCCAATTTCTTCACTAAAGTCATCTTGTCATGGTTATGTGGAAAAGCAGGTCTCATGGCCCTGTTGTCTCCATAAGACAATAAATAAACAATAAGTAAGTACACTTAAATGCAAAACAATGTTTAAGCGGTGGTTTACTTTAAGTGACTTTATTCAAATAAACAAATTAATTTGTTTTATTCGATTGGAGCGCCTCATGCAATCACAACATATAATGATTTATACAAACGTTACTCCTTTTCATAAACAAAATAATAATATTTTATAAATAGTTGGGTTTTCCATTAAAAATTGTAGTTTAATTAATTTTCTTTTTGTAAGGTTACTTGTCGCCGTACCCTAAGTAATATCAAATTCCAAGATTTTCAAAACAAAATTGTTTCTCCGAGTATTGAAAGGTCTAGACAGGTGATCTAATACGCTTGTGTATAAATCTAAATGTGTAATATTTAATAATTCGTCATATTAAATAATCTGTAATATTATTGTTCTTAAAAATACAAAGAAATTTAATTAATGATATTTATGTGTATAGTAAAATAAAGATTCCTTACAAATTTAACAAAACTTGCAAAAATAAGCATCTTGGTGTGATAAATGACTGTATCTGTACCTTTGCATAATTTTTCATTATTTTTTATCAAATTTTATCTGATAAAAATTTCAGATTTTGGTATATTTGTGCAAAAAAAAATTAAAAATCAATAATGTTAATTTTTAGTAGAATTTTGAAAAAAGTACCATTTTTTGTTTTGACCTTGAAATAAAATTTGTTGAACAAAAGTTCGCATATGCTTCACACACTTCTGCAAATTTTGGGATTCCTTCAGTATGAGTGCAACGTTTTTGGAGGAATAGATGAGTTAATCTTATTTATGTTTTGTATGAATTAAGCTTTTTGACCTGTACAATTTTGAAAAAGTTAATCTTCATGTAGGATTCGCAAATTATTAGAAAATGAGTATCAAATTTGACGTGTTTGGCCTCAGTGCCGGTCGTATGAACATATTGTATTCGATGCTCAGAAAATGTATTTGAAATGTAGCTATATAAAACCCATCAAGTTTAAATATTAGAGAGGTATAAAAATTTCTTTTCAATGAAGAATGTAGTCAAAATCGCTCTAATTTTGACCTGGTGAATAAATAAAACGTATCGTAAATTATTTTGGAATTTCAAATTAACTTTATATTATTTTTGCACTTCAACAAATAACTTTCTCCACACGTAGAAAAAATGACATCATGCTCTAAACGAATTTGTGTTGTTGTATGATGTAATTTTCATCAATTGACACAATGAAATGTAAGTTTGTTCTAAATAAAGAAAGCAACCTATGAGTCTGGTTGTGTTAACAACTCCATTAGTTGTGTTTCCAGTAGTATACTTGTGCATGTTTCAGCACAGATAAGAGCTGATAAGATCTTATCACCGGTAGTTGCTGTTTCACTNGTCTGGTTGTGTTAACAACTCCATTAGTTGTGTTTCCAGTAGTATACATGTGCATGTTTCAGCACAGATAAGAGCTGATAAGATCTTATCACCGGTAGTTGCTATTTAACTTCCTGTTGCATTAAGGTCCGAAAAGTGCGAGATCGTTTTTGCCGTCACAGAATCGTTTTTGAAGATGCATACAAAATGATGTAACCCGGGATTGGACCAGGGACCTTTAGATCTTCAGTCTAACGCTCTCCCAACTGAGCTATTTCGGCGATGGAAGACGACGGCGATGACGGCTGCCGAAGACAGACTACTACATCATAACGGTGGCAATGATACTAAGAAGTAGTATTCCCACCACCAACCATTGGTGTCACCACCTCTGACGTCATTTTCCCCAACCACACAGATCAAAGTGGGGAGGGGGAAAGCGTATCACCACCACCATTGACGTCAACACCTGTGACGTCATTCCCTGGGAGATCTAAGTGGGGAGGGGAAAGTGCCCTAAATGGATGTAGACGTAAGGATAATGTTATTAAAAAATTTAATTTTATATAAAAATAATTTATTTTCTTATATTTACATTATTAATTTTTTTAATTTTTACAGATATACATTTTTAGCAAGTGATGTGCCAAAGACGGAATTTTTTACAAGTTGTTCAGACTTTTTTCTACGTAACGTTAAGAGGACAAGTGAGTCATCTCTGAGACTAACACTCTTTGTGCAAGATGAGTGACACATCTCAATTGTTAAACTTATGTGCTCAACCACGCCAGTTATTGATTTTTCTGGTACCAATGCAGCGCTTTCCGCCAGAAATCAACGAGCCGTTGCTTTGTCCTGCCTTGCGATTGGCGAATCAACTCGACTGCTGCAGGGCGAGTTTATGGACAGCGAGCCATGCCGTGTGGTCGAACTGGTCGCGAACCGGTCGGACGGACACTCGCTCTCTGGACTTGCGCCAGTACAGAGTAGTCAAGCAGTCCGCAATCGACAGACAGAGAGCTGTCACTTCACTCTATCTCCGGCGGTAAGCAGTGCGCAGTCGGCACACTCTCTCAAGCAGTCGGCAACCGTCGACTCACATCACACCGCAGCCTGGCTCTCGCTGCGGGAAGCACTCTCTTGCTGGCGTTCATCTCATTGTCACTTCTCTGCCGCCATGCCAGACTCTCTCTCAATCATCATATGTCTCACCAAGCTTGCATCTAACCCATGGTCACCTCACCGTGGCATCATTTGCCTCACCACGCAGGTACTAGTTCGCGTTTACCTTTACTGAAGCAATCATTTGCCTCACTAGCCCACTCTCACATCACCGTGGCATCACCATTGCCTCACCAAGCAGTCACTAGCCCACGGTCACCACACCGAAGCATCACCATTGACTCACCAAGTAGGCACTGGCTCACGGTCACCTTTACCGGGGCATTCATCACTCGCCGCAACATGTTGGCACGCTGCGGGGCGCACTCTTCGACTTCTACGGTCAGCAGCACCAGAGCCATCTCGATTCGTTGCTCACGCAGCATCATCAAGCGAGCCATTCACCGCATGGCTACCATGCCATCCACGCAGCACTTTAATTCAACTCGACTCCAGCAACGTCATCTCGGCTAAATTTCCAGGAGCATCTCATCACGATATATCATGGGAACTCAGTACTGTATCATTCTAGTCCATTACCTGCACATTTCATGTTTTATTAATTTTTTTGTTGGTAATCACTACTAATATCCCTCATCCTTTCCTCATTCTTTGCTGTTACAAACAGTTGGTCATTCGAACCTAATCACCCCATGTGCAGGTAAATTCAGTAAATTGTCTGCTCATTTTGAGGTCCTCTGAACCGGCTATATTCTTTCAGTATACCCATTTTGTTTAAGGACAAAATTGTTTATACACAAGTATTGAATTATGTTTGCGAAATTCCGTCTTTGACACATCACTTGCCAAAACATTATTCTATAGTTCTTCAATAGATGACGGCATAACAGGCAGGAGGTTCTTCTTGCCTCCAATACCCACGTTTCTAAACACCTCCTGCAGAAGATGTGTCTGCAGGGGGTGAAAAGTGGGTGTTGGAAAATTTCTTGGGATACTGAGCACTGAAACGGAAGAAGAAGAAGGTTATTCTTTCGCGTTCGTTTACGCGTAAAGAAGAAAAAAGTCATCTTTTTTCAGTCTAGTTCGTCATCGTAAGGAAGTGGAAGGTTTTCAGTAGGATGGTCGAGCGTCCAGAGTGCATGACATATAACGGTAACACGTTCAGCTAGTGCAGAATCTACACGATTTTTCGCCTCAAATAATGCCAAGAGACATACATGTGCCTGAATTGCAACGTCAGTGACGGCGTTGTGGTTGTTGTTGTGCAAATGTGAGATGTCTAACATAATCAATCATATCTGTTGCATGCTGATACACCTGCTTTTCCATTTCTGCTCAAGATGACAGCTCACTATCATCTTACACTGCAATGTGGTAGTGTCCCAATGGTAAACAATTAATCTTATCCACCCAATGTCGTTTATCATCGAAACTCATAAGAGAGCGCTTCTGTTGGTCCAAAGAATAAAGAGTATGCGCTTTTGATCTAATACAACATTGTATTAGATCAATACATTGTATTTGATCTAATACAACGTTGTATATACATTCTTGTTATATCGTGAAATAAACAATCTGTATAGTACTCAAGATGATAACTTTTGACAACTTATCGATGGTATCTTGCGCTCTGCATGAGGTAAGCTTGGAGAGTGTCTGAATAGCACACATTTCTAGGACGAAGGCCTACAAATTCTATCAGCATATCACCTCCGCACTCATCCTTAAAGAGACCCAATACTTTTTTATTACATGGGAGGTTGTTAAATTAATTCAAAGATTCAAATGTTGACATGTCGTAGTAGGAAGTATAAAGACTCATGACGTCATATACATCGCGTGTCGTTGACAATATATTTAAATCTGTGTCTAAATATAAGTGTTTCATGTGAGGCATGTGCGGTTTGAGAAACGTATAGGAGAAATCATTCATGTAATATTTGGAGAATTCTAAATACGAAAATTCCACGTAAATAGGGTTATTCATCTTTACTTTTGCTTCACGCAACACGATCGTCATGAGATCACCTTTGATCGGTGGACTGTAGAGACACTCCGGACCCGCAACGAGTTTCCGATCACCGCACCGTCCGTCCCACGTGTTGACGAGATTAATGCGTCGAAATTGGCGTACATTTTCACAAGATTTTCCATAGAAACTATTCACCATCAATTTATAAAAATTAGTTTCAAACGTCTGTGGCATTCTTTCGCAACGCGGTATTAAGTTCGAGGTAGGGAAGAAGTCAACGTGATTGACGTAAAGAGAAAAATTTATGAATGCGAACAAGCTTGTAGCCCAAGTCTAGCGCCTGTTGTTAATTGCGAATGTGAATGACGTAACGTCGTTTAGTAAGAAGTGTAGCCATGAGTTTCGGCTGACGACTCACAGATTGAGGAGGTATATCCGTCTCAGGGTAAAGAGGTAGGTAGCTGAATGTGTCATGTCGATGATCAGGGATATTGAGATCCACCTCCAACGTATAAACGCGATGCTCATCCTCCATCACCGCCTGCGCTACTCAAAAATATGCAACGTCCGACACCCATTGAAAGTCATCAATTGGTAAAGCTTGCGACAAAGCTTGTCCATATAGTTTATTACAGTTGATATACTGTAGACAACATTCAGGGTCATGTAGATTATACAGGTCATTCATAAAGCGATTGTTTGATTTTGCATGTGTCGAACTGACTTGTACGACACCTCCACGAACATTTCTTTCAAAGAACAGGAGCATATCCTCGTTGTTAAGCAGTTTCAACTTCATCCTCGTCATTTTTAACATAGCATCCCACGACAGAGACTAGGTAGATAATGCGTACGATCGAGCATGTACACACGCACACAGAAGTTGCGAAACGATTCAAAAATGTCGGTAAGGAGGAGCACCCCTGTTTTCAAGTACAAATCAACATTGTCGGAGAGTGAGCGAATGCCGAACCTGTTGTGCATGCGCATAGCCGTCGTCATTAATGTGTTTACCCGAGAGACGACTAAAAAACGCATCCTTTGTTGGCAATGTAGTTTCTGCGAGTACACTTTTCCGTGTTAACATACTAATATGGAAATACATCCTTCCTACATGCTAATGCAAAGTAGATAGCATCAGGATGCGCTCGAACATGTAACAAATCTGTCAGTTGAAGTGTACGCGTCAAAGCATCGAGGAGATAGAATTAATTTAAAGGAGTCTAGAAAGCGAAGTTCCATTTTCCTATTCGCATGGAAATACAAATGAAGTGGTCATGATTGAAATGTGTTAAAATGCGAAGTTTATATTTTTAAAATATTAGACATCATTCTTAGCGTAAGGAAGAAAATGAGAATAGTATGATAACGAATTATGCTCTTATAGCTCCCATTACATGCATTATGCGAAACTCCCCTAGGCATTCCAGTCAGATGATCGTGATCTCGAACACAATGTTTTCGATAATGTCTTTCCGCACATGGGACACAGCGTCGTATTCTTGAAATCAATATCGTCCTAACTTGACAAGTGGTAGTGGATGGTCAACACACGCCGCATAGTCTCGCGCAATATTTATTAATGCAGTTAACAATTGATTCAATACACATTTTCACGAAAAAAGTATAGTAATTGCGAGTCGTATCGAAAGCACTACATTGAATCTTAGAGCAAAAGGACGATGATGTTGATATGCGTATGAAAATGGTGAATCAACAGGTGGTGGACACGTGTCAATAGGTTCTGTAAAAGCTTCGAAATCGCAATAGATGACGAACGATGTGCGTTGTTGTCGACTATAGTTTGTAAATAGCATGATTGCATTCTCCTTTTGGTAAAATAACACGCGTCCCTGCATCCGGATGACATATGAGGGTTTTGAATTTGCCTTCTCGCCGGAAAACACGAAAACATTAAATACAGTTAAATACACGATGTTCATTTTTCGATAGATGAGAACTGAGCAATAGTCCCTAATCTTTAATCCAACAATAGTGGATATTATATAATAATAGATTAGTATGAAATTGTTTTACCGTTCGAGCGTAATGAATGGCTTGTACTACCAACTTGTTTTGCGTCGCCGACCATATCAAATGTTGCACATGATATGAATATTCCGGATTTTGTTTTTGAAATTTTTGTAAATCACAAACTTTCACAAGGAAGTGAATCTTTCATATCCAATGTGTCCATTAGTCTGTGAAACATATCGCGATAGTGTGACGGACGAAATGAATTTCTGATCTGGACAAGAGTGATAAACAGCATTGCCGCTATCGACCAAATAAAACATTTTTCATTATCATTTCGCACATTTACGATTCCCTTTTTCGGATGTTGGTATTTTGGAAGCAAGGGTACATATCCCGATCCGACATGATTCAAATCAATGCAATGCAAATAGATGTGAGTGGCTACAATCATGTTTAACCCCTTATCGCTATCCCTTTCACTAAAATCTTCAAAACGTGTATTTATTGACCCAACGATATTTTACTGATAGTACTGTTCACTACCTCGTATTGAAAAGATGCTCGCCGGTGAGGAAAGGTAAATTCTCGAAAGTTGTACGCGTTCTCCTTCTTCTTGTACATGCGGTTTCTCTATCATAAACTCACATTCTAAACAAGCTGTAACGTTTTAGGCATTACTGTTTAAACGGTTAAACGCGGACAGAAATGGTGTTTCACATTTCTTTAAAAATTGTAACGAATCTCGAATATGACATATTTTTATACACCCAAGCATGATGCGATTATTAAAGGACGAATACCTGTCTGTCCACTGAAGCATAGAAAGTTCGCGCACTATATCACCACCTCGCCATGCATGAATACTACTCACCTCCTACTGCCCGTTATTTCGGGAAAGGACGTTGAAGGTAGCATTTGAAAAATGTAACAAGTGAATCATGATAAAAAATTCAGGAAATTAAAACAATATTATTTTTTTAAATTTACATACGTTTAAAGTGCATGGCATCCACCAACGCAGCTACCTCCAACGGCCTCTCCTCCTCCATCATGGAAAAATATGTTAGGGGGATAATATTATAGGTTGTTAAATAATCTATTTCTGAAAAGGAAAAATACAATTCAATACGGTTTATTATGAAAATATGGAAATAATGTTTTGTTCCATACGTCTTGTAATTACTTGGAGTGCTCTCCGACTTTCCAATGAACGCATTTGTTTAAAAAAAGAAAATAGAAATTTTTTAACAAACTGATTGCATTACTATAAGAGAAGAACAAAAAAATTAACACATACCTTCAAATAGGATTCTATCATTTCCCGTGGGAATGACCGCCGCCATTGCAAAAAAAATTTACAGAATCGAAAAAAGAAGATTCAATGCATCTGAATAAAAAAAACATAAGTGGTATGTTTTGTAATGCAGGCACTCGCCGCAGCGGTGGAGGCTGCGGCAGTCCTTCAATCTCTACAGTAAACATTATGTAAACAACATATTAAAGAAAATGTTATGCCATGAATATGATGAAATAGAAAAAACTAACCTGAACTCTGCATTATACTCCTTCTCCTCCATTCATAAACATTACCGTAGTTGCATCTAAAAGAAATATATTAAGCATTCTGTCTTATGTTCGTTTCTATTTTGTTATGTATTAAAACTATGATGAATACTTACCGTGAAAATTTTCACGGTAAGTCTCCATCATTCCTATATGCCATGGCCATCTTACTAGTACTGAATTTCGTACCAAATGAAGCTTGGCAATACTTGTTCAGTTGTATTATAGACAAGATATCAGATATCGCAAGACACAATAGCAATGCGCAAAAGATGCAATTAAATTTTACGGAGCGGGTACCGGATACCGCTAGCCAAGATGCAATTAAATTTTAATGAGCGGATACCGGATTCCGCAATCCACATCATTAAAATTTACATCATTAAAACAACATCATTAACATTATATCATTAAAACTTTAATTTGTCGGAACTTCATTTCCTTGCACTTGCGATAAATAAACCTCATTTACATCAATAAAATTTCCATTGAAGCACGTAATATTTAGTATATATTAATGTCCTTCACTCCACGAACACAACAGTTTATTTCTTGCGTTTTCATTGTGTACATCGTTTGAAGAATCATCTCTTAAAGCATTTTTGGTGCTAGTGATTATCCTACATCATGACGCAAGCTTACGTATAAGTAATATTTTTGAAGTCTCTTTTTCATAACAATTTTTTCTTATATATTCTACCAAAGTTGCTTGCTGATCATCACACACTGGAAATCAGATAATTTTGCGGAAGTCCATATCACTCGCGGTTTATATCACAGTGTCCCACTTTACCTTATGTCAATCAGTGTGCACGTTTATAATAAATGAATGTATTTTCTTATACAGATATGATAAAAAAGAATATTGCGGATGGAGTTATAGATCTGAGTGTTGAGGAGAAGGAGGATAAAGCAATGAGCGCTTTTGTAAAAACAGCTGCTGTTCAACTTCAGAGAAAGTTAACAGAAGATACATGTCGAATTCTTGAAAAGCAAGCGAATGTATAAAAGAAATTGTAAGTAAAATATTTTTAAAGCGATTTGTTGTGGAGGGGGAAATAACTTTCTTTTTTGTTTAGGAAAAGATCTACTCTTTCTGAGACAAAACTCATAAAGTTAAAACAAAATTTGAACGCGTAACAAGAAACATTGTAAGTATTTATCAATGTGACTAAAAATTTTTGTAACAAAGAAAGCGCGAAAAAAATTACGTGTTTTTATAAATTAAGATTTCCTTTCATTTTTCAGAAAAGCGACAATCGTGATGATGAACGAGCTCCCGCTGCTCAAACTACAAGATATAGAACCCGGAGCAACATTTCAAGCAATAAACGACAAACGTGTTAAAACAAGATAAGAGACGAATGCTGTCTTCCTGGAGGCCTCAACAGCGAAATTTTTCTGCCATCGAAATAAGTTTTTTTAATTTTGGAGTTATAATTTAAAAATCATCAGTTATTTTGTTAAATTTTTTTATTTTCAATTTGAGATATGTGAAACTATTTAAGATGCAAAAAAATCACGATGATTTTATTATCATGAACCCAGAGTATAAGAAGGGCAGGCCATAGAAATTACTTTTGAAGAGGATTCTAGAAAATTAAAAAATCTATGTTTAATGAAATAATGATTTGGGAAATACAAATATATATTCCATTGTAATACTTTTTGAGAAATAAAGTATATATTCATTTATTGAAAAACAAATTAACCTTTCTTATTCTCCTGTTCTCCATCAGAGTAGTGTATTTTGTTTGTAAATAGGATAGGATAAGATAGGATACCTGAAAAAAATTAACAATAAATTAGATTGTTATATTTTTTTTAAATTACATCATTTGTCAGTTTTCTCAGTGTCTGGTTGAATACATTGAAGAATAACGAGTTTTATACCTTCCATAAACCATTCAGAAGCAATTTTTGCACAGTTCTTTTGTTTGGTGAAGATGTACATCTTATTCGTCTTCTTTTGATGCTTCCTTTCACTGGGTTTTTTCCGCAAAGACTGCACACATTATTTTCTCAGTGAGGTGAAAGACGTTTACGTTTGCAAGCGGGTTGTGACAGAGATATTGAAGAACAGCTTTCTTCCGCTGCTTCTTTCCCTTCATCCACCATAGTGCTCCCGGATGACATGATGTTTCTATATGCGCGAACACAACGTTACTGAACATGGTAGTAGTGACACCTACTTAGTAATACTAGTTATATTTTCGCACAATGCCTGTCACAGGTGTGTAGTCGCTTGCAACAGGATGTAGAATTAAACAATAGGTATAGGTGTTCGGAATTATGTTATTGTTTGTCTCAAGTAGATGCGCATATCCACCGTTGTACCTATCGTAGGTGTATCACATCGTCTACAATAAAAAACGATAAAGGAGTATAGGTTTGTCTCTCCCCAAATTGTAATGACTGAAATAGGCTCTAGGTCCAAAAATACTTGTTCAAAATCTTTGAATATGCTAAATGTTTCCGGACAGTGATTATAGTATGTTGTATTAAACCATGCCACGCGTACTTCACTATAAGGAATAAACACATCATTTAAAGTGCTTTGCCGTGCGCAGAAAACAATGATTGAATTCTGCAGTATTTTTGGTAATGTCATTACGTCTATTCTCTAGTAAGGCAAAGATGACGTACAACAGTGACGATTATAAAGTTCATGTGTGTTTTGTAGTCTGAGTCAAATTCGAGAGCTCCTGAAGTTCCCACCGAATGAAGTCTATAGGCAAAGCTTTTTCTTTTTCGATAATATCTGTTAGATAGAGATTTGCCATGACATGAACATGAGGCACCCGCCTTGACATTTGACACGCGTGATGTCAACATCTGTAGATGCTGGTGCTGCAGATGCTGCTGCAGATGCTGCTGCAGATGCTACTGCAGTTGTTTTTTAAATGAAACAATCATTATTGTCTCTGGAGCGAACTAAAACGAATTCATGTGATACATCGTAAACGATATTTTGATGATATCCTGCAAATCCCATCAACAATTTTATTGGTATCAATGCCGTAAATTCACCGTTGCTTCTTATCAAAGATTTTAGTGCATTCTCTTCGTTCACATAGAGTGCCTCATCTGCTGTCGATCCGGCATTTGTATGTCAAATTCGTTCTTCGCGTGACAGAGAGAACATTTTTCATGGTTGTCGTATTCCGGGAAGACGTGTAAAATCAATCACAGTACCATTGATTTCATAGCGTATTTCCTGAAATAGAAATGCCCATCCGTTGTTGATAAGTTGTACATCTCTTCGCGTTGTTGTTCTAGTTTTTAGTGCTTTTGTTTCTATAACAATCACACTGTCGGAAGGAATTGTGAGAGAAGCCGTATTTTGAATGGCGATGCGTATTTCATCATTTTTATAGTACGATGCTGTGATGTGCCTGTAAATATGCGTTTTTACATGCTGTGATACGTAAACGCTTGCGAATATCTCTCGCATGATCAACGAGGAGGTTGGTGTCGGATATGTTGTCACTTCTCGCTCTTTTTCTCTTCGTTGACAACATGATATCCAAGCTCGCATAAGGGACGTCTACTCTTCTGTGTCAACGTTGTGCTTGCGCAAAAAATAGTGTGTTGTTAGCAGGTTAGGGGTCGCTTTTTATACATTTTTTAGGCTTGAAGACAAGAATGCACGTTAAGTGAGTCTTTACTCGAAAAGGAACGAGCTCATATTTGCTAATTTTCAGTCGAATGGTGATGGCGTTTATATAGTTTGTGTTTAGACAATGAACCACCGCGTGGTACGGCATTTCTTCAATTTTTGCTCTGGACGGTTGAGCGATGTGAAATGGGTGTAGATTGTGCGCCTTTCGGTTGTTGATGTATCCGCTTTCTATGACATTACAAGTGATATAAACATTTAAAAAGTCTGTTAATTTAACGACTTTCACAGTGTTGTTATACTCACCGGGATCCGTTTTTGGGACAATGCTCTTATTGAAACCGTGGAGAGAAACATTGAAATATAAAAGAAACGATGAACTAACTTGACACTTATGCGTTGCACAATCGCCTTGTAGATCAAAGTAATACTCTTTCACGGCAAAATTTTCTTTAAATTGCTTTTTAAATGTTTTTAAGATAATAGTTAATTTCATCGAGAGCATACATACTGGGCGGGACTAATGCAGTAAAGATTCGTTCTTTTGTTGATTCAGAGTACTTCTGAATTTTCTTTTGTTGATTGAGTCTTCTGGATTTTCTTTTGTTGATTCAGAATCTACTTCAGAATAATTTTTTTGAATACAAACTTTTGTATCAATATCACACAAACGTGTGATGGAATCTGGAATTAGATACACAAACATGTTATTTGTTTCGGAAACGTTCAGCTGTTTTCTTTGCCTGCAATTGGAGCAACATAATGTCATATTCTTGAGCACAATGGATGGCCGTAATGCGCAGTAAACTCGGGTGCATAGCCATGAATGATAAGCGTACGACTCTTTGCGTTATTCTGCGACAGGTTCCGTGCTTCCAATCATAATATAGGAGTTGAAGACACAGGCGCTCTCACATTTCCGTATTAAAATCCTGAACTTGCACGTTATTTTAGACGATTTTGCGACACTGTGTGTTTCTATAGGCGACAAATTCTAGCGGTGGTTGCAGAACGAAGGACTCAAAATAGAATATATCATCGTGGTGTACGGTGTATGCTACGAAATGCGTGCCGAGTCCCGAAGTATCATCCAGATTGATAATGGCCAATTCTCGTTTTCTCTTTTTCTTAGGTAGTGTGTGACGCATAAAGACAGCTCTAAAATAGCGAATCCGCAATGCACGTGAATGACGTATCACTTCTTCGTGTGTCATGCTATGCTGCGGAATGTCACTTAGTTTATTTGACATGTCCTCCTCTTTCGTCGCATCCCATTACCACTACAAGGTGGAGGAGGAGGAGGTTTTCGACCGTGTCTCGTCCTCCATTGCATTTGACTATTCAACCCCTTCCCTTGTTGTTTTGCCTTAAGCATTTTAGCATTTTTAAAGCGTTCGCAATGGCCGAAGCACCGCCAGCATAAAAACCCAATGCGTTTAAACCGGCTAAGAGAAAAATTAGAGGTAGGGATCCACCTCGTTTCGCTATCGGGAGCTCTCCATTCTTATACTTTTTGCGATGTCGTCTTCGCTTTGCCACAGTCCTTGCTCACTCTGCGACAGTTCATATAGAACTAAATAGGAAAAGTATTGACGGGCTATTTATGTACACTCAAAAGACGTTAAGGGGCACCCTGTACATTCTCATATTTACAATACCAATAGTCGTGTTATATAATGTATTCAATTTCCAGAAACAATAGGAAATACTTTCTATGATTTCTATGTTTTGATGCATCGTCCCCCGGGGGAAGATTTTTATTGTATTTGAACACAATAGATTTCATACAATCTATTTTTCATGATATTTGATAAATATATTGATTGTATCAAATTTTTTCTAAACTTTTCTGTTGCAATACGTGTATTCTATTCTTGAGATGACATTAAGTCACATGCCAAAGTCCCGTAAAAGTTGCCTTGTTTCGTATAAGCGGAAAATCCGGGAGAGATTGACCATTGATCGTCTGGTAGAGTAGTCGGTCTATTCACGGAGCTGGTGATAACGAGAGACAATAAACGATGATTTGCAGCTAACACACGGGAAATGTTATCTATGATTTGGTCGTTGTCTATGTCATTTTCCAATTTTTATGCGGATACTGTTTCGTCGATATATTGTTTTAGTTCGCGTATTCTCTCATCCACAATACGCTGAACAAAACCTCATGTTGAAGCATCGGAATAGGATTCCGGTTCGTTGACATTCATAATACGATGACTTGCACCATCGATGTCAGCCATTCGTTTATAGAGGGTAATTCCGATAAGGTTCTGTCCACATAAACCTTTGTAGCAAAATCGTTGTCATTTTTCGGCTCACCCACACAAGTGAGACGTTTATCTTTAAAATACTTAAATCCTTCTCTACACCTCACACTCTCAAGTTGTGATCGAAGATATCCATGTCGATCGACTAATGGAAATGATGCAATCCCTCCTCTATTTATTTACTCTCGCAAAGCATTCCACCTCAGTTGATAACATAGATATCGTTGCGCTTTCTTCATCGCTCTTCATCCATAATGTCACACAACTTTTGGATGGTGGTGATTCGGGTTCTAGACGTCAACGTGAGAGTAGAATCGGTCCTCTCTTACCAAACAGCGTTCGGGAACTCGTGGTGGGACCATCGGGTTGTGGGAAAGCAAATGTCGTTCCACACTTGACGAGCGAAAACAGTCTCAAGTTTCAACACATTTATCTCTATACAACGACGCGTGATCAACCGCTCTATCATTTTCTACATCGTGTCATTAACGGCATATGCGTCTTTGATGTGTTTTCCAATCACGAGAAAGTAATTCCTTCGTCAGAGGCTATTCCTTATAGCGTCTTTGTGTTTGATGATATTGCGACAAAAAATCAAGACTGTATTAAAGACTATTTTGCATCGCATCAACATAGATATCACGTTGTTTTATACCTTTGTCAAACCTTTACAAAAATTCCGAAACAAATAATATGTGATAACGCGAACATCTCCTATGTTGCTTTTTGACAAAGATGATCACAATCTTAACACTATTTTCAAGGAGCATGTCGGAACAGATTTTCCCTCTTTGCACGGATTTAAGCTCATGTGTTCGAATGTGTGGAAATCATATCCCTATGTCTTTCTCGTGATCGACAAATCGCGTAGTAGTATGCAACGCGGTCGCTATCGCATCGGACTTGAGCGCTATTTAATTCCTAAGATTATTGAACGCAATACAAAGGACTAGGCATGAACATAACATCATGATAAATAAGAGGATACACTATACGCGTCGTAGAGCTGTGCGCAAGTGAGGAAGCGGCGTGTTTGGTCGTTTTATCAACAAGGTTATTGACAGACTTCTTTTTGAATCACATATTCAGGGTGGTTATCAGTTCTGCGGACCGGGAACGAAATTGCAACAACGTTTAGCACGAAGAGATTCCGGCATCAATGAACTTATTAAGGGAAGTAGGGAACGTGATATCACCTATTCTCATCATAAGGATAGTGAGAAGAGAAAGAAAGCCGATGAGCTGCTCGCAACACGTGCGTGGTCATGTTTCACATCCAAAAGAATGCGAGAATAGATCAACGCGTCGCTGCATTGGGAGTGAACGGTGTAATGAAACCAAGTCGAAATTAGGAGCAAATGTCATAAGGAAAAAACACAAGAAACATCAAAGATGATTTGAAGAACATTATAAAAATGAATAATATACACGGTAAAATACAAAAAAAGAGAGAATAAAAATTTTAAAATCCTCCATCCACTCCAACAACAGTTTCCGCATTACCATTGCAGTGAGAATTTGAAAACGTCCGTAAACGTATACGTGGTAAAATAAACGTTATTCACGACATGAATGCGACATCGCAGCAGATCGTTAGATATCTATATGAAACAACCTGTTGATAAAGCAACACATAGCTAAAAGCAAGAAAGAAATAGAATAATGTATATTACTCTACATACTCCTCCATCATCATCACGCAACAAAGCTAAAACGCAAGATAGTTATCCAACATTCTATCCTATAGAAGAGAATTAAAAATGAGTTCAGACCCCATTTCCAAACCTAAACAATTGTTTAAAGAAGAAGATAAAGATGAAACGTCTTTCGTTTCCGAGGAAGATGATGATGAAGACATAGACGATGGTAATTTCAGCTGGAATACCAAACTGATGAATGTCTATGCCGGACGCTCAGTTCAAGACTATGGTCCACGTTTCGATAATAGAAATTTGTTTCTCGGGAATAGAGTATAAATCTCCATACAAACGGAACATTGACGGTGAATGACGAAACATATCGTGCAACTTTCGGTTCCACGCAACTCTTTTTTATCCACAACCGGGTATGCTTGACGTGACGACAGAGTATTAGGCTACGTACGCACAACGTTTAAGGGAAACATACACATAAAAAACATTATAAAGGTGAACCTTAGCGAACATCGACAGAAAAGTATAAATACATGAGAGACGTGTTGAGACCCTCCACTCACGCCGTAACAAGTCGAAGAAAGCCGAAGATAGGATCACGACTACGTATTGTTACAACACCTCGCAATAAATACTGGTGTGATCCGAATATGCTTGTAAAACGTTTACGAATATTACACGCCTCTCAAGCAGCAGGACACGGTGGGCATGGAGGAGACATTGCGGAAATTGAAAACGAACTTCGTGACGCCGGACTAACCCAATGATGACGACCAATGTGAGATATGTTATTGCAAAAGAACTTCACGCACCGGTTCGCAAACGCTTTCATAGACGACATGTGATCACCAATGGATTGGATGATCTGGCAAGTCGATTTCGTGGATATGCAAGAGTGTGCAAAGAGTAATGGAAGGATGCGTTACATCTTGACAGTGATCGATGTTTACTCGAAATACGCATCGGCCGAACCTTTGCAGAATAAGACGCGGGATGCTATCAAGAGGGCATTTACACATATCCTCGAAACCTCTTCAAAACGAAAAACTAATCTGTTACGAACCGATAACGGTNTCGAAACCTCTTCAAAACGAAAAACTAATCTGTTACAAACCGATAACGGTGGTGAATTTTACAATAGCGTTTTTCAAAAGTTGTTGAAGGGAAAAAGCATTTATTATTACTACAGATATTCCACTATGAAAGGTTGGGTAGTTGAACGTTTTAATCGCATGCTCAAATAGCGCGTGTGACATCGTTTCTCTGCCGATGGATCACATCGTTGGTTAACGATGCTCCTCGTTCTTCTTCGCGAGTATAATGTAACATCGCATCGCACTACGGGAATGCGACCGAAAGATGTCGAGGATTATCGTCTCATGAAAACATTCTATGCACGTGTTAAGAGTCTCGACATACGACGATACAAGTTACATGTGGGTGATGTACGCATCAGCAAATACAAACATCAGAAAGATTATGAACCCTCGTGGACGACAGAACTGTTCAAAATTGTTAAGGTCCACCTCTCAAATCCTGACAAAGGTACCTCAAAGATGAAAATGGAGAAGCCATCGCCACTCGATTTTTAAGAACTCCAATCCATGTGTTACCCGCATAACTATCTTATCGCGATAGTTCTTCGCAAAACGGGAAACACTTCGCTTTGTAAACCTGTTGGGTTTTGATTAAAAACATAATTCGTGGATTCATGAAGAAAATGTATATAAAACATGTAATGTGATAAATAAATTAAATAAATTTATTGTCAAAAAACAGTACAAACTGCGTATGACCACGTGGAGGGAAAAAAACTAATTTACTCTCCGGAAGCAAGCAAGGGACCATCCCAACAATTCCGATCAAGGGCCCTAAGGCAGAGGTGGATTCAAAAACAATTCAGCAAAAAAAAAGTTAAATAAATAAACTTTTTCGTTATCTTGTCATTTATTTTCTATCAACATTATACATTCAAAAAATGTTATAACATACATTTTGATTTATTTCATAACAAATCATTTTTATAACATTTCACACCAGACTTTACTACGAGGATTTTCCACAATTTTTTTCTAAATTTCTCTTCAAATCAGGTAACGTTCTCTTCAAATCGGGTAACTTCCTCTTCAAATCAGGTAACTCATATTTATCCCATGAAAGAAATGTGGAAAAAGTTTCAGCCGTTTTATCATAAGCATCTGAAACAAGAAAAAATTTAAATGGAGTGAAATAATTTTAATTTTAAAAAAGTATTACTTACTCGATTGATGAAGAACGTTTTTCTTGCTAGAGAACAATATGAATAAGGCCAACACATATTTTCGATTAACTGCAGTTCCTTAAACCGCATCCCCAACAATAACTCATAGAGTATATTTTTATCCACTTTTCTTTTAAATGTTCCACACAATCTGTTAACTATGGTCACCCGTAATCTTCAAGATCTATGATGTTCACTTTCTCATCTACATAGGGCCTTAACCATTTAATTTTTTGTAGTCCTTTGTCTTATTAGCTCATGCATCCTTCAAAATTGTCGGCAACAATTCGTACTCCACGTTACCAAGAGTTTTTATTCAGCTTCCGATCTTCGCGTGGCGGATTAAACATGCATGTTTTCATCTGCCTATTCGCAAGGTTCGATATAGTTTTATATAGTCTTTTTTCATAAAGCCCTGCATATCGACTGTTCAGACATTTTTTGATAAGTTTTCATTAAACAAGTGAGTCGAATCTTTTAAGGCAATGTATTGAATCATTTACTAAGTGAATCATCTCTGGAGAACAATCTCTTTGGCCAATTAAAGTGATTTATCTTGATTGTTGATAAGCTTGGGAAATTTTCCTTTCAAGCCATAGGTTGATTCAAATATTTTGCCATACACTT
>NNCF01129482.1:114940-126692 GCA_002313205.1 Laupala kohalensis
GAGCTCGTCAAAAGTGGCTTTGAGCGGCAGGATTACTTTCACAATTAAATTCGCGTCAGCGAGCGTAGGAGTGTCTGGTTCTCAGCGAGCTGGTACAATTCTGCTTGTTATTCGGTAACTTGGCAGTGACTTGCAGAGGTGACAAGTGAGCGTTGACACGCAATATTAGACATAGTTGGATGATAGTAGAAACGTCATGTGAGTGATGCTATGATGTACTATTATGTAATTACGTCACGTAACGTAATTACGTCATGTTGATTCATTACGTTCATTGACTCATCGTTCGTAGATTCCTTGTTCACTCGCTGTTCTTTGCAATTCGTAGGCCTTGGCTCTTATGCAGAGGGCCGTGGCCAGATGTAAACACAGGACAAGATGGCGTGTGTTTGTTGTAATAATAGCGCTCGAGGGCGGCTTAAGGCGTGACCATGGGGGAGTGTAATCGGTTCGTGTTGTAACCGAAATGCGGTTGAGTTGTTACACAGGATTTTCTCTCAATATCATGTCAGCTCTAGGAAATCAATATTGTATTATTATTTCTCATCATATCACAGCTTGTCATTAAATCATTTTAACGTTGTTAACAATTAACTTTCATCTCACTCCCTCACCTATCATCATTTTTGTATTTTTCCAATCATTTTATTCTTGTGCAGGTAAGAATGAACTTGTCTGTACATCGACAATAGCATATGTATCAAAATGTAGCATATGTATCAAATCAAAAAATAACAAAAATAAAAAACATGCATAAAGAAAAAACTCTAAAAAAAACACGTGCAAAGAACCTACGGCCATCAAAGTTGAAACGTTGTCGTCGTTGTCGACAAGTCATGTTGAAGACTGTTTCGATTCCGTGTGCATGTTCTTATGCTCAACACAGTATGTTATATAGTACATTTCGTTATCCTTTTGACGTCAATGCGGTAGGATGTGCGTTAATTGCATGGTTACTCACATCCTACCGCACTGACGTCAAAGTATAACTAAACGACGCGTGTTACTACCACTTAAAATCTGCAATGAAACGCTGCAAGCACAGTATTGCATTGAGCATTGTTGACGCTGAATGCAGTAGAGACATTGCAGCCAACTACAAAGCGGGGCATCTCTTACATTTGGACGAGACATTGAGTCAACTCTCTTTGGTCATACTCACAACCTGGGCTGCACATCAAGTGTCTACTATATTTGAGCGTTTGCCGCTACACATCCAACAGCATCAAGACATCAAACTGCTTCAATAGTGTCGACGACATTACAACATTGCAGGAAAAAAGACATTGCAGAATAACAAAAAAAGGTAATTGATGCAGCGAATAAGGATGTCATTTGCCTTCTTCATACCTTTTGTTCTATCTCAGACGACATCGGTGCCGACATCTGATAACTGTACCCACCGCGTTTATTCCACACTCCACTCCAAATATTGTCGAACACTTGTTTGCAAATGTTGTACACATAGCATGACAGATAATCAAGTGAAAGGAGTCGCAGCATTTTTGACGATCAAGAACGAAACATGGTATAGCGAACTGTGTTTGTTAATCGTTCTGCCGTCAACAATCTCGACTTCATCAGGTGCATATTCTATAAAATGTTGTAAGTAAAGGTTATGTGGATGCGATCGTGCAAACTATAATCGATAGTGTCGACAAACCTTTTAACGGATTTGAAAATCTCGCGAGTCAACATTTTGTTCGCAATGAAATTAAAAGCAATATGGATTCACTACATCACACGCTCATTGATGCTATCGATATTCGATTCAAAAACGGACTGCTTGTTGTACGACAACATGTTGAAGAACAAGTAGAACTCTTGAAGAAACATATGGATGAAGAGGTGGTCAACGTTCGAGACCTCAACTATGAAGAAAATAAACAATTGGGAATATGATTGGAAGGATTGGAAAAGTTAGAACAAAAGCAGCATGAATCCCTATGTCTACAACAAACTGACGGTAACTCGAATTTTGTTGCAAATCGCGTAGGTTTGCATAGAAAATTTGGGTATTCTATTGAAAGCTACAGATGCAGTGAACAAAGACTATGTAAACTATGCAATTCAGCATGCATTGAAGGACTTACAACATGATAAAAAATATGAAATCCGTTCGAGAAGAAGATAGTGAATACATAGACAATAAATTGAAAAGAATTGAAGAGACAGTTCGGTACCTCATCGTTCGCAAGGTACGTGAAATAGAATTAGTACGATCGCGCGGTGGAGGACCCCTCTTCGACTGCAGAAGATCGCGACTCACTAATTTAGAAAATCCTATTAATCCTGAAGATGCTGTAACATAATGTATAACATTTAATAATTTTATAGAACCATATTATATAAAAATGTGAAAAACATCACTTCATTTTAACAAAAAGCACATCTACTTAGAGCAATTTCCCTTTCCCCACTTAGATCTCCAGGGGAATGACGTCAGAGGTGGTGACGTCAATGGTGGTGGGAATACGCTTCCCCCCTCCCCACTTAGATCTGTGTGGTGGAGGAAAATGACTTCAGAGGTGGTGACGTCAATGGTTGGTGATGGGAATATTACTTCTTAGTATCATTGCCGCCGTTATGATGTAGTAGTCTCTCTTCGGCAGCCGCCGACGATGGGTCGTCATCGTCGTCGTCTCCCATCGCCGAAATAGCTCAGTTGGGGAAGCTATAGACTGTAGATCTAAAGGTCCCTGGTCCAATCCCGGGTTCCAACATCTTTTGTGTGCATCGTCAATAACGATCCTGTGTCGGTTCGAGAACAGATAGGAGTTGACAAGAGCTTATCATAGGAAGTTTCGTCATCCCCCTTTTTGAAGGAAATGATCCATGTAATGCTGCGCCTAATGTTACACAATGTTGCGCGAAGTTGTGGCAGGTTGGATCTTACCCCTTTGTTTCAAAAAACAAGGTTTTGGGTTTTCCCCCCATGTTTAGAAAAAATTGAAAATCCCTCCTTTAAAAATTTTGGAAATCCCCCCTTTAAAAATTTTGGAAATCCCCCTTTGAAAATTTTGGAAATTCCCCCTTTAAAATTTTTGGAAATCCCCACACCAGCCCCATTGCCAACCTGCCCCTTTGCCACCGCTTCCTGTGCTCAAACTGGCACTTTTTGGACCTTAAAACAATCGGAGGTGAAACCCAACTTCTGGTCATAAGCTCTTATCAGCCCTGTGCTAAACTGGCAGAAGTATACTACTGTTTCTCATGACGTGTTCGAGTAGTGTGAAAATAATTTGTAATTGATGCTAAATATTACAAACAAACAAAAATTGTGTTTATAATTGAAAATTAATATTTAGTTCATGTTTATTGTTATGAACATGGTTATGAATATTATAAAGTGTAGTACCAGCTGAGTACCGCGCTTTGCTCGTGGAATATTATTGATTTTTGTACAATTGTTCTCTCTAAACCACCATTGATTTGTATACGTAAGCTGCTCTCAAGCTGAATATCGGGAAAAAAATCGGTAGGAAGCCAACTTAAGAGAACGCGTTCGCCGAATATCGAAGCTCTAAGCACATTGACTTAGTCGCTATGCAGCTGACAATGAAAAAAAAGACACTTAAAAATTGAATAAAGAAATATCTGGATCAAATTTGCGGGAAACCATGGCCGGAGATCCATACAGACCAATCCCAGAGAAAGTGTGTCCAAGTTCGAAGTTTTTGGCCTGAAAGTCTACGCTAGGTGAGAAAATGAAAATGTTTAACGACCAGTAAAAAATACGCTTATTGAATTTAGAAAAATGGGGGGTTGATGTACTTGTACCCACCCTGAGTTTAAAAGATACTGCGTTAGACGAGAAAATAGTATATGTAACGATTAGTGAACAAATATCTCAATTAGATTTCTAAAAAAATTTAAAATCCCATGGACCAATCCTTGAGAGCACGTGTGCACAATTGCGAATCTCTAAAGCGCGATGAAACGAGTTTCATAAAACCAAACTCATTGAAATACATTTGGACTTACATGCAATGCACGTTTAATGAAATGCGCAAAAAGGGTTTCATTTTCAAAAAGGGCGAATGGATTGGAGTTTAGTGAGAAATTGTGAATTTAAATGATGCTAGAAATAAAGTTCGGAAGCTAGAATTCAACTTAAATAAAACTAGAAGAAGCGGTGGAGATGTACCTATGTGCAGCAATGGCTCTATGTCACATAGTGATTTCCGTCATAGGTCCAACCATACGATTTTCTCAATCAATCCAAGTATTTTAACAATTAGTTAAATTGGTTTCCTTTTCTAGTCAATCAATATGAAGCGGTCCAGTGGTGGTCGCTCGACCATTTGAAAACATCATTTTTTCCCTACTCCTTTCCTTTTCACTCAGAAATTTCAAACAGATTTTTAAAAAAAATTGATCCCAAAACGTTTACGTGTAAACGCCATTTTTTTCCTCCCGCGTGTATTTTCGCGTTTCTTTGCAATTTCATTACCGCTTATCTCATGAATTATTTATCTTGTAAAACTCAAATAAAAATCATTGCAAAGATCACATTTCATTTTATAAACTTCGTGAAGTTGTACATTTAGCATATTTTCTTACTTCTATGAGAAAAGTTCATCTAAATTAGGATACCAAAATTGAGAAAATTTTACTTTTTACGAATTTTTCTGAGAAAATTTAGAGGTATATACAACTTTATATTTGTTTTTGGTATATATATAGGTAAAATTACCCAAATCAATATCACTTTTACCATTTATTTTATTAATTGATTTTTTTTAATTTTGTTAAGTTTAGGCTAAATATCTCCGACGTGACATGATAAAATTCTGAAAATGCCACATCTTGTAGAATTTTCTATGATGTTTATAAAAACTGGAACATATTGTTGTACATTGAGCTAGGAATAAAGTTACAGCACCTCAAATACACAACTAAAAGGAAAAGCTATGTCACGTAGTTCACGGTTGTGTAGCTTCGATTTTGTGATTAATTTATTTATTCAATTATTGAGAAATCACTGTTAGAATAAATATTTTACTTTTTATTATGATCATAAAAAGTCAAATTATTTATTCTCAGAGTGATGTTGCGTAAGTTGACCAACGATTTTCTAAATATTTTACATTTAAAATATTTTAAAAGTCGTATTTACGTCATGAACGTTATTACTAAAAGAGACATCTGGTACAAATATATGGCCATTTAAAGTGGCCTGCAAGTAGCAACAGACAGCGGATATATGAAAATTAACCTAAAGTATAAATACATTAAAATGTTCACAATACTTGTTATTTAATTCATTTCGTTGTTAAATTGTTTGGAATTTTAATGCCCAGTTGTTCCAATTCATCTAACAATTACCTCGCACGATACGTGAGGAAAGTGCTCTAGTTATCACCATTGTAAGCTAGTATTCGTAATTACTTACTAGTTATCACCATTGTAAGCTAGTATTCGTAATTACTAAATTGATGAAATTAGAGTCTTCAGTTTATCGTTGTTGTTTTCTTTTACGTGAAAGTCTTATTTCGTGTCCCTGGTAATTTTTTTAAAGAATTGTCGAACCTCTACTAAAAGTATTACATTTTTCTAAAATCTTTTTTTTTTTTTTTTTGCTAGAAGTTAGTGTCGAAAACTAAATGCAATACTGGAGATTAGAGTTTGGCTATTACTTACTGCTCTTACGTTCGTATCAACCGTGACATGCGATGTTGTTGGGAGACAGATCTATCAGGTACCTGATCGTGATGGTTATTTCAATGTTCCTCTTTTAAAGCACTTTTCCGTAACTGAATACAGTCAATAATTTATGAGGAAATCTTACAATAGTTCCACTTTAAAATCAAACAATTTAAACTGTTCATTCCCCTGACATACTAGAACTAATTTAAGCAGCCTACTCTGCGAATGCGAGCCAAATAGAAACACGAACTAAAATCAAAATTTTGGGTTTGAGGTGTCCGTGGGACGTATCTCACTATCCATTTTCCTCGTCTCACACTTCCACGTGCTGCTACAGGCGCAACTTGAGACGATGTTACTTGAGACGCAACTTGAGACGATGAGTAAATGGCAGTTTACTTTACTGTTTTGAGACAAATATGCATACGAGTGTCCATCATTACTCCTTTTTCTTTGTCCCACTCCGAAGTTGTCAAAAGGGTAACCTTATGCGTACCACATGTTCGGGATCGCTGCCGTAAAACATCATAACAATTATTTTAGAGGAACATCATTTTGTGAAAGTTAAAATATATACAAGGGTATTGGTATTCTAATTGAAATTAAACTTTCCCGCGTATAAGTTCTACCCCAAATTTCATAATGATCAAATAAACATGTTATAATTCGAGAGAGAGAGAGAGAGAGAAACGTATGTGGATGAACATAAAACTCATCTGGAATTTTCTTTACTTACCAGCTGGGCAATGTAAACATTCTCAATTTGAAAACTATGGTTTATGAATTGTCTAATATAAAAAACAGTACTTAAGCAATCCCAATTAGAAATGAGAACATTTTAGGTCGCTTTTTCATCTCAAAATTAATTTTTCTGTTAATTTAATCAAAATATTTGGAGCCGTTTCCGAGAACATTTTCGTATACATGCTAGTGCGCACCTAAGGGGGATCAATGCCTCTCCCATTACATTTAAAAGAAAACTGTCCTATTTGTGTCTAGCTGTTTATCTGCATATTCACGCACAAAAAGGAAAGTGGCTAAAACTTGTCCACCATTTTTTTAAATTATAAATAAATAGAAAATTGTAAAAAATTATGTTTTAATTTTTTAAATAATTTTATACACCTTTACATTTAACAATTACAACAGGGTATTAAATGAGAGGAAACAGAAACCTATTATATTTCAGAAGGTCATAGAATGTATGTTTTCTTAGCTGAACCCCAGAACCCGGCTGTCGGGTGTTCCTGTAGGCTTTGTTTCTACCACTTTGGTTTCGCGGCGTTTGAGAAAAAAACTAATCCACTTTTGCCTGCTATTTCATCACTGAAAATATATGCAATGTAATTTCTCTCTGCCAATTATACGGTCATTATTCGAATGTCATTTCGAGTAAAATAAAAAGATTCCGTAGCAAGACAATAGTGAACCGACTCTTCATGATCATCAACCAAATCTGTAGGACTGCTCTTTTTTGTGTTTGGCGCTTCCTAAGATTACCTCATGTTCGACAACCTCACAAGTGTTGTTTTCGGAAACTTGAAACTGTTTACTGACCTTCTTTGCTCGCTTCACTTGTATCTTATCAATCCGCCATTATTCGTCTTGATTGTGAAATAAATTTTCATATTGTGCCACATTTTTTTGTAATTTCTGCTAGTTAGTAGTAGAAAATATATATGAATTAAAACGTCAACAGATAACAAAAATAGTTTTCTCCTTCATCAGTCACGTAGACAAAAGTACAAGCCAAAACTTTCTTCAAATATGTTTCTATTTTTCATTAACTTTAAAACTTTGTAATTTATGGAAGACAATGATGTCGCTTGTACATACATATTGATTTCGATATTCCCCCTACACAAGTTTAAAGGCATAAACAGGCAATTGTACATCTCTGGGGAAAACATTTGCTATTCGTTATTCGTTATGCACCTCGTGCGGTTCCTAATGTATCTCGCACACAACTCGATGGTTTTTCATAAACTTAGCAAAAGATGATCAAATATACAGTTTCAATAATTAACTGAAATTAATTGGAGTAATTTTCCATCAGCCTTGAGATATTTGCTTCTTGTCACCTGTTACATCGACTTCGTTATATTTTATAACATTCGCTTACGTGTAAATTTATAAATAATTAAATTGAAAGCGATATCGAATTGTTTAATTCTCTCAGTATTCGCTTCTCATGGTTTTAATATCCATATTGTATCGCATGGGTACAATATCTACGATTCACTGGCACATAAATGGAACGAGTATCGTAAGTTCAAACATGTATACATAGAAATAAATACAAATTATCATTTCATAAGGTAAGGAAAAATGAAAAGCGCTGAAACACGGTGTGCAAAATTCAGCTGGTTGGTCATTTTTTCAAAGGTTAAACCTAACATTAATAGCGTATAAGGATAGAATATTTTGTGGAGAATATTTCACAATATAACTATGATTGGGAATTACAAAACAACCACCTATCGCGTGAAATTTTGAGTCAATTGTCTAACTGTGTCACGCTATGTGGAAGTAAATTTGTTGGTGCACTTTCTAAAAAAAATTAATTTTTATGTTGTTAATTTCCAAATAGCAATGTAATGTATTTATAGTAAAACCTGCAATATAAAGGAGTTTCATTCTTTTGTGAACAGGAAGTCAGCTGTATCTCAAGGTTGAGTTGAGAACGCGATTAAACTTCCGGAAAGATTGGGTTATAAACAGGATTAATAAATTATTCTTACGATTTTGGCTATTCAGCGTGAGCTGAAGTTGCATGGTAGTTTAGTAAGGTATGTATTTTAAAGTAAAAGTGATATCGTACGCCATATTTGCTTTCTTTGTGATGTCTTGTTTGTTCCGTTGTGAAGGAGAATGACGTTTGGAAATTGTAGTGAGCTTTGGACATTGATAAGTTGATCGTGTTTCAGTTGCACCTTTGAAGTAGATGTCAGGAGAAATGACGGAAGATAAGAAGGTTTGTATCCTTTATTAACTCCTTTTTAATTTATCGTAATTTTATCGTCATTCTAACCTATTTGTTGCTTTTCGGTGGTAGGATGAAGAGAAGGTGTATGGAGGGTGCGAGGGCCCGGATGCTATGTATGTTAAACTGATCTCTTCCGATGGTCATGAATTCATCGTGAAGAGAGAGCATGCCCTAACTTCTGGTACTATTAAAGCTATGTTGAGTGGGCCTGGTCAGTTTGCTGAAAATGAAACTAATGAAGTGAATTTTAGGGAAATACCGTAAGTGGTGACTTTTATTTAGTATATTTTTAATTTGTTTTATTTTCAACTATTTTATTAAAATTGTCATTTGTGTGTTACAGATCGCATGTACTTCAGAAAGTATGTATGTACTTCACTTACAAAGTACGTTATACAAACAGTTCTACAGAAATTCCTGAATTTCCAATTGCTCCGGAAATTGCTTTAGAATTACTAATGGCAGCCAATTTTCTTGACTGTTAATTTGTTTAAATGAATGTTAATACTGATCATTTCGTGTGCACGTATGATATAAATTTGTGGCCATTTTTTAGGTAAATCTGTTGCTACTGTTCTTTGAGTGAGAGTGATAATATTTTTGGGTTGTAGCTACCATGTTTTCTTTTCTAATAATCTTATCAGAATCCCTTGTATGTGAAGTCTTAAGTTATGGAACATTGCATTGGGATATCGTTGACTTGTGTTCATATCATACTCTGGAATAAATTATTTTTATGAATAATTGTGATTAAAATTTGTTATATTATTTATTGAATGGTAAATATCTATTCATCAGCTTCATAAGTTCCTTATATAGGGTAATAATAAATTTATCAAAACTTCACATTTTGTATTTTTAGTATCTGATTACACCTTCAATCACCTTTATTTTCTTAGCAAGTTTTAAGCAATACAGGACGAAGTATCTTTAGTTACTGTTAAGTTTCTTCTGGTTGTTTTCTTAATATCTGCGATATCCTCAAACTGGTATTCATTCTATTTGTTTTTACTATTATCTTGAGATATTAGAATTCTGTCAGACATGGGACAAAATTCCTTTTTAATAGTTTTATTTGAACTTAACTGCTATATTATAATTAATAAAGGTCGTGTGAATGTACACAAATATTCATCCCGATGATTGGTCAAGAGAAAAGTGGATTTGTTTTTGTTTACAATTTACTGGAATTTTTAGGGACAATAATGACGCAAATGTAGATTGCACTTCATTCTTCCAATTAGTCTGTCAGATGAAGAATAAAACTTGCATTCTGCTCAATATTCTTCCAACCATTGCTTAAAGCCAAAAAAGTTTCTGAGAAGTAAAACTATTCAAAAATTACTCTGTTAGATTTAATTAAGACTTAAAACTGTAAAATGAATTCTTTTATTTCCTATTCTATTTTCTTTAATTTTGTACGAACTTTTCTTGTGTTTAAGTAATACTCATTAGCTCTCTACTGTGAAAAACTTTTTCCCATTATCATTATACATACTTATGTAACCTCAAGATATATTTCTGTGGTGTATTTTGACATTTTGTTATTTATTTAACAATAAAAATGAGACTATGTATTCTGATAGAATTGAAATAAAATTAATTTTCTCTGATTACAAATTACTTTACTGTGGTGGTAGTGACTACAGATCATGTGGAAGTATCTTAAACATTTTAAAATATTTTGGGATTCTTAAATTTTATGAAATGGCTAAATTTAAAATATAAATTTGGAGGTATTTAATGCATACTGTTCTAATTGTTTTGACTGAAACTGTCATGATGTATTAGAAGAAAGATAATTTTTTCAATCAATTTAGCTTAGTAATTGTAAGTCTTTGGACATAATATATCGATCCATTTTTTCCACATTGCAGTGGATATATATAAAAGCTCACAATTTATTTTCTGTGTTCTATTTATTCTTAAGCTTTCTCAAGTATTGTGATGAACATTATAATTTTGAAAAAAATTTTAAGAAAGATTAATTACCTTTCTTTTCAAAATGGTGATAGAAACAAATTGAAAAAGATTTACAAATCTTGCAGATATTTTCTGGAAACCAAAAGATCAAGCCTGTTACTGTTTTACTTTTGAGTATTTATATTTTTGGTGATTTGTATTTTGATTTTTAGTATTTGTATTATGGAAAGATCCAAGTATTTCATTTAAGACTATACTTACTTCATTAAATAATTATGCGTTTTAAATATTGTTGCATTGTTTTCTTCCCTCATTGCAAAACCTAAGAATCATGTTTTTTTTTAAATAAAATAAAGTTAATAGTTATTTGAATGAAAGGAATTTAAAGTAATTTTGTATTTGCACTCAAATCATTCTATCTAAATACTTTTGAAAAATTTGGTTTGGATAATAAATTATATTTTAGGTTATTCACAGGTCATCTGCTCCCTGATCATCTCTAGGTCCTGAGTTGTAGCAATGTGGTGAAGATGAAAGAAATATTCCTTATGACTTGTACCTAGATCATAATTGAAGTAGTTTCAGTTCTTTATATGATAACTTCTCTGTGGAAAGTAGTTTCATCTCATAATAGTATAAAGTTGTTCCTTTTAGTTTTGAGGCCTCTAGTGACTTATCACTAAACCTGTTTTGTGATGAGTTCATTTGAGATTCTTCAGATTTTAAGCATCCTTACAGTGCTCATACAGAAAAAATGGTCTTAGTTTCACTCTTTAAAACTTCTAGTGGGTTTGAGGGAAGGATTTTGGATGAGACATTTTGTGAACACAGATAGGTTTCAAGGAGATCTTGTTGCTCATGAATGAATTTGTTTTATTAATTTATCTTCTCCATGATGTGATCTGAATTTTATATATAGCTGTCGAACACTGTTATGTAGTTCATAAAGGACTGTCTAAAAATTACATGACTTAGATTGGGAGATGTTTCCGATAATTTACTTAGTTATGGTGGTGTAGGATGGTGTTAGCCTTGGTGTTCCATAATGCTAAATGTTAAAGGGTAAGTTTTAAAGGACACATTAAAATTCAAAGTTTGGCATTATAATCCATGAACTTAACTGCTCAGTAAAGGGCAGCAATTTAGAATGAACAATTAAATTGGTCTATCAAAATGTGTCCCCACATTTTCAGA
>NNCF01129483.1:0-10112 GCA_002313205.1 Laupala kohalensis
GCACACTTCGCATTACTAAGTAAGATTCATTGTTATTACCACATACCTTTCCGTTTTACAAAACATTGTCAAATTATGTAAAATGATGGAGATCATGGGTAATCAAATTGGTTGTCTGAATTATTTGAGTCACATGACGAAATATTTAAAACATGTCTCACGTATCTTGAAATAATAATTGATAGTTTGTTAATTCTTGCTTGGAACATTCTAATTATGTATTAAATTATGAAAATGAATGAATCAATCAGCACATATGGGGTAGATAAACAATATAAGTGTTAGTAAATGCAGGGATTTATTNCAATAAAAGGTACTGAGAAAACAGTTTTTCATTCAGCCTGTTCTTCCTTTCTTTCCTAATTTTCCTCCATAATTGTTCCAATCTGTTGAAGGAAATATTAACAAACATTGTAACAAGACTTGTAACATTGTAACACATTGAATAACTATGTCGAGGGTAAAAACACTAGTACATACAGCTACATAAATAGATGGAAGGTATTTGCTAACTAACGAAGGTTGTGTGTTACAATTGTCACTGATTTATAGTTGTACACGTTCTTCACCCAGCTGAAGTTATGGCTCATTATGTTTGCAATAATGAAAATAAATTTAAATTACATTGCAAATATACATTGCATTTGGAACACTGCTTCTAATTAGTGGGAAAAATTCCATTCGTGACCTTCAGTTGTAGAAATTTTCTTGGGGTATTTGTTTGGAAGGAAAGGTCAGCAATCAGGGTCGTATTGACTCGGGAAAAGTTGGTAGAAACTCCTGAAAATAAATTAAGGTAAGTAGCATAATGTTTTGGTTTTCGATATTAAGATTCAAATCTTTATCTTTGTTTGGGATTGTCTAAACTAATGGTCAAGGAAGAACTCAAAAGCGGCCAAAAATAGATAATACTCAACATATTTCTTCAAATTTCGTATACATGTTGTTTTGGTCTAAGAATTAATATTCATCAAAATTCAAGATGGTGGATGTAATAAAGCGGTAAAAAAAATCATTTTTTACCTCTCTATTGCATCCACCATCTTGAATTTTCGAGTAGGATGAAACTCGCATAATATCGAGTAGGTTGTAACTCTCATAAATATTTTATTTCACTAAATATATATTTATTACTTCGTATCAACCATTATCAGTTCACTTAGTTATTAAAATAATCTATTTCTGACTGACAATTAAGTATTATAACTGAAGATAATTGTTAGAAATTAAAATTATTCTTTATCAACGTGCTCTAATTGAACTTAGGGCTCTCTCACGAGGCGCGAATAAACAAAGGTTTTTCCACAATTGTCCCCTCAAACTCAATTCTGGGCTTATTTTACAAAGAACTAGGAATAATAACGTGAAACAATAAATCGTTTCACAAATTTGCGCTACATGGAGATATTACGTTTCGAAAATATCAGTATTGATATTACATTTCTATTTTTCTTCTAATAATGGGAATTTATTTGATTTTTAGCGGATTGCTATTTAAAATATGTAAAATAATTATGTAGCACATTTTAATTTTATTAAATCGGAAATAATTTTGTCAGTAAAAAAATTGATTCAGTCCTAATAATTATCAATGATATAATCGCTACTACAAGGAAATAATGTGTATCTAGAAGAATAAAATATGATTAATATAAGTTTGATAGTAAATTGTAAATATATTAATACTAAAAAACGACCCCATTTTTAAGAACAGGAAGATTTACACTAAAATACAATGCTATTAAAACGCTAACAACGCTATTATTTAGGCTAACTGAGCTATCAATATTTTAATGGCATTATATTTCGAAGTTATTAAGTACAATTAAGTAGGTGTATTTTTCTAATATCTATGAAAATTTAACCAATTTGAAATTTACAGACTGATCATTTTCTTCAAATTCTAGGGATTTATACGATTCAATTTAACTAGTTATACGATATATGTCGGAAGAATAAGGATCAGGATATGAAGTGTCACACAAAAATCAAAATTCTCAAAAATCCTAGAAAAAATATTTTATAAGCGTCTTCTAGATTTTTTATCAAAAAATAACATTTTCTCTGACGATCAACACGGTTTTAGGAAATCCTTTTCCACTAGAAGCGCCATATTTTCCTTCTTAAACGATGTTACCACATCTCTAGACCGTGGAGAAAATCCTCAGGGTGTTTTTCTTGACTTATCCAAAGCATTCGATGTCATCGATCACGAAATTCTCCTTTCCAAATTGCATTCTTTAGGNCAATGGCTAACTTCTTATTTAAAAGATAGATATCAACAAGTAGAAATATCCTATACTAAAAATAAAAAACTTCAGCGTTGTCTTTCAGAAACAAAGCCACTTACTTGCGGAGAACCCCAAGGATCAATTCTCGGCCCTATACTCTTTTTATTGTCTGTGAACGACATGTCATCATCCACATCAGATTGCAAAATGGTTCTTTTTGCTGATGACACTAATTTACTATGTAAACACGCCAATGCTCAAAAAGTTTTGTCTAACCTTTCGACTTGGTTCCATGCAAATCGTCTCATTGTAAACACTGACAAAACAGTGTCTATGTCATTTCACAATAGTATCACAAAATCTTTACCCCAGGTTTCTCTTTCTTTAAACGGAACACAATTAAAAACTGTTACAAATACAAAATTCTTAGGTCTCCATATTCAAGACAACCTCAAATGGAATTGTCACATTGACAATCTTAATTCCCAATTAAGCAAATTGTGTTACGCATTCCGAATCTTAGTTAACGCAGTTAGTCCACGTATTTCCCGTTAGGTATATTTTGCAAACGTTTACTCCCATTTACGAAATGGCATTACCTTCTGGGGTAATTCCGGTCAGAGTATTCAAACTTTCAGAATTCAGAAGATGATAGTTCGGATAATTTGTAAATGTCACCCCCGAAACTCTTGCAAACCTTTATTCAAGGAATTAAATATCTTAACACTTCCCTGCATTTATATTTATGGAACAGTCGTGTTTGTTAAGACCGAATTACAGAAGTGCCACCCTTGCTTTATACGAAACAGCCTCGTTCACGAAAAAATTCTCGCAATAGTAATAATATTCATCGGCCTAGAGTGTCAACCACTCTTTGCCAAAAAGGACTATATCATTCGGGAATCGTTCTATAAAATTCCCTCCCCAAGAATATAAAAGACATTATGAAATTGAATATCGTCAAATCCGCGGTTAAAAACTTTTTCCTGCACCGGTGGTTCTACGCTGTAAAAGAATTTATTGATTTTAATAAAATATAATCCGTCTTATACTTTATCACGCCATTGCTGTAGCACTTTTTAAATAACTTATAACAATTTCAAAAACTATTTTCTTGCATGGTTGTGTTGCCGTATGGCTCATATTAATTTAGTTTTATGTGTACTCAACTTTGGCNAATGTGTACTCAATTTTGGCACGGTTGTGTACATTAATTCTGTAGCCCCATCCTGGTCTGGGTTTTTCTCCGTTTTTCCTTCGGGTAGAGGCGGATTTCTTATACAGGTTCTGTAGACTTTATCTAGGGGCGTGTTTATTGTAACAATATATCGTGAATTTAGTGTTTTTTCAACTCTTATGATTTTTAAACTCTATACTCAGAATAAGCTATAGTTCGATAATAACTTGTACATGTAAATTTACAAACATATTTGCGTTAAATTACAAACATATTGACATTATATTTGTATTATAACGCGCAGCTAACTTTTTATCATATCTAGGAACTTTTGCTGAAATTTTTGAATCCTCCTCTGCCTTAGAACTCTTGATCGGAATTGATGGGATGGTCGCTTGCTTGCTTCCGGAGAGTAAATTAGTTTATTGTCCTCCACGTGGTCATACGAAGTTTGTACTGTTTTTTGACAATAAATTTATTATAAAAAGAGAAAATTCTGTTGAAAACAGGCAAGGGAATAATTCTCATTGCGAGTACGATTCATTTATTTCATCATTCTGACAGTTAATACAGCAGTGCCAATATTGTAAGCTTTTTCACAATTCATTTACTGGCTATGTCCACTGGCTTCGGTCGAAGAGAAATCACCCAGGTTGTCTTTTGAAAGGCGACTGCGGGAAAAATAGAATCCTAATCCAGTAATAAAACGAGAGAATAAGAACACTAAAACTCTGCGTAGGGCTAAAAATATTAATATTAAAACGTTTGAAATAAGGGAGGCGGTATGTGTGAAAAGACTAGGATCGCAGTATTTGCAAAGAATTAAGCAAGGACAAGACTACTTTTATCAGTCTGGTGGGAAGTGTATGATAAAGAGAAATTATTTACCATTGTTCGCTAACACTCTTTTCGAATTAGTGCGTCANCTGTTCGCTAACACACTTTTCGAATTAGTGCGTCAGAGTACAGAAGCAGTTTACAAAAATGATTACTTAATAACTGAAGGCTTCGTATTCTACTGAACCTGCGTTGCTCTGGGTGCTAAAAGAAGAGTTGTCAGTGTATCCTAAGACGGTTAGAAATCCAGAATAGCAAGGTGGATAGAGAAACCAAAATGTCTCCTGCAACCAAAAGCAATGAGTAATCATTTAAAATTGTAAGTGAATATTCTGTTTCTTCTCAACAGCAAGTTATATTAGATGTGAATATACAGCTCCTAGAGTTAGTGTTTGGAAATTTATATACCGTGACCCCAGCGAATCCTGCTGGTGAAGTCCATGCAGTGACCTGTACAGAACTGACGGCAAGAAACGTTTGATGTCTGTCGTGTCAAACCTAAAACGCACCAATGACGTGTTAGTATGGGTACTTTTAGACATCGCAGTCTATGGCGATGCATGCCTGTTTAAATGTTTCGACTTTACCTCCCATCCACCTACATAGTCCACCATGTCATTCACTCATCGAAGTGGTTGCCCTGCCTACCAAACAGGAGCGGCCTACGGCCCTACCTAACGCTCCTGCCACGGATGTCTAACGATGTATAAATGGCACGGAGGTCTAATTTATTCTATCTGGGTGCGACCTTCGCCTTACATCCTTCCCGTTCCCCTTTAAATAGTTTCGAAGAGTATGACAGAGTATTTACCCACTAACATTTTCTATTTTATGAGGAGAATAGCAAGTAGATGCCCGTATTGAGGTATCGTGATGCCCTAAGTACAGACTGGTCCCCCAGCGGCACTTACCAAGCGTTGCGCTCTAGCGCCAGCAAGAGCGAGACATCGTCTTCCAGATAAATGAATTTAAGCGGATGAATCCATGGAGTAAACCATACTTCCAATTCACTTGACAAATTTAACACTTATTTATCCACCGACACTATTCACATTTCACTTACGAGACAAGACGCTTACTGACTAACTCCACGATACACTCATCTCTTGCGAAACCTACAACACACCAATTACATATTAAAACGATCACTTTTAGACATCACAATATATGGCGATGCATGCCCGCCTAACAATGTTTCGACTTTACCTCCCACCCACCTACATAGTCCACCATGTCATTCTCACATCGATATTGTTGCCCTACCTACCAACAAGGAGCGGGCTACGACCCTACCTAACGCTCCTGCAACGGTTCTCGAACGATGTGTGAATGCCACAGAGTTATCTGGGTTCGACCTCGGCCGTGCTTCCTTCCCTCTACTAATGGACCTTCCTCACAACCGTTCTGTTACATTGAGAACGACTGAGAGAGAGAGAGAGAAAGAGGATACCGGTGCCCTGGCGGTCGCTACGGCCACATCCTTAGACTTACACGACATCTTACAGCGTCCATTGGTTATTTATCAATACATATCGTGTTAATAACGATTCATACATTATTCAATACTTTTTGAGCTTTTGTAAATAATATTGAGCAGTTTTAAGTTTTTAAACGGTTCTGAGAGTTTGCGAACTCTATCATAAACTTTTACTTCACTAAAATCATCTTCTTATAAAATTCAAACATCCGTTTTACGTTAACAAGTTAATTAAAAAATGTTTTCGATGTCTTCTAATATATCACTTTCTATTACGAACGTTNTTAAATAATACTTTTTAAATTTGTGTTTGTTTGAAACACTTTAGAATTCAATTTTTGCACGAATTAAGTGAAATGGTATTGATGGATGAACTACCTAACCCTGTCCGTCTCAAATCCCATTATGCTACACTCAGATAAAAAAAGATTTCATCATTTCACTCATATACCTAACTTTAAAATGAATTTAACNTGAACTACCTAACCGTGTCCGTCTCAAATCCCATTATGCTACACTCAGATAAAAAAAGATTTCATCATTTCACTCATATACCTAACTTTAAAATGAATTTAACCTTTTATTTGTTATATACCAAATATACCCTTAGAGATATATCAAGAATTAAATATCAACTCACACATCAACAATATAATTTATAATAAAATATAAAATAATACAACAATTATCCGTCGTGAAGTATTACGTTAGAGAGTGAACTACATTATTCTTTCATCAAAAAAAGTATTTTATAACTGATGTTATGGAATTATGTGTTATGAAATTATTTTTATCATAACACATAATTTATAAATAATGTTTTCATTGATTTCGGATAGAGCACTACGAAATTAATGACATTTAGACACTCACGCACTGCTTGGTGACGTGAGAGATAAGATTGCAGAGTTATTGTGTTCGCTATCAATACCGATAATGATGTGATCAGATAGTGCATCAAGATTCATTCCGCGCAAAGAATTTTGCATTTAGTTACAAATGAGTTGTGGGCTATATTTCGGATTTCATGTGAATTTGGATAAACCATCAGGACAAGAGTGGTGATTATTAACTTTTGAACGGGTAAGTGTGTTACTATTATGGTAACCGTTTTATAGTTCTTGATATCTTTATCGATAGAAAAAGTTGCAGTTACTCTTTAAATGAATGTCTGGTTGTTCCACGATGCATTATGTTTGGTATGCAGTTGCGTTACACTTGTTGAGGGAGGTCAACTCAAACTTTCCCAACTATCAATTCTCATCCCATTTTTGTTAACAAAACGTGGAGGCTCATGAAAAAGACAAAACTTCATGGGGTCTGTCGATCTCTCAGCCTGACTAATTGTACGACTGTCGTAATGCGTCTGGATCAATAGTTTCACATATCGACGACAAACTGCCGTACGAATACCAAAGATAATCGTGGTGCGCTCTGTCTTTTAATAAGGTCATCAGTTTAAAATTGATGTATCTGGCCATTTTATTTCTCCTCGTTTATCAATATAAGAAAGTGCAATGAAATAGTAAACCAAACTATTTTAAATGACACTTAGGTTTTCATAAATTCTTGAGGCTATATCAATATTTATAGTAATTGTATACAAGAAAATTGCGGTATATTTTCAGTTTTATTGGTATAAATATAATAAATAAATAACGATAAAATTATTGTCAAAAAGCAGTTACAAACCGCCAATGGCCAAATGGAGTGTAATAAACTAAGTTACTCTCCGGAGACAAGCAAGAGACCATCCCATCAATTCCGACCAAGGACCCAAGACAGTGGAGGATTTAATATTTATAAAAGAAATTTATTAATAAATACCTACTGTTATCCATGTATTATTCCAAAATGAATCGTAGATATTACGTGCAGTAAAAAATCGAGATTAAAATTACAAAAGTATTAACGTCATTCCCCTAAACTGAAAATCTGCCACTACCCTAAGGAAAATCGGAGAAAAACCTGGGCCAAGAAGGGGCTACAAAGATAATATTCATAACCTCGTCAAGGTAGCTTACAGTTAGAAATAAATTATTATAAATAAATAGGATAAAAAAACAACATGCATGAAAAAAGGAATATATCAGTTACTAGAGAACTACAAAAATGGCGTGATAAAGTATAAGAGGAATTAACATCATTTGCATCATCCGAAATCATATGGAATACAATATTGGGAAATTTATACTCTCATTAATTTTTTTTTAAATCAGTAAATTCTTTAGCATTGTACTGCCGGTTCATATTCACCATGCATCACACAACGCAAACGCAAGAATTCGTGAATTATACCCATTAGTAAAGATTCATTCCGCTTTAAAAATAGACCCCGGAACAATATACAAATCAATTATCAGACCAACCTTAACTTAAGCATGGTCTCTATGGGGAAATACAGCACCTACGCGCAATAAAAAGCCGCAAACAATTCATAGTAAGTAAGTTCTTGAGAAAAATAACAAAGGTACCTCGATTCATACACAACAGACAACTTCACAAAGAATTAAATATACCACCCATATCCCACTACACCCACAAACAGTCAACCTCATTTTTCAACAACCTCCATAATTGCCCTAGCACAGAAATATTCCAACTGGGAAAGAAGGTCAGGTGCCCATCAAGGATTATGTCCCGATACACCTAAGATCTGTTGAAACCTGCATAAGTGATCAAAATCAACCATTATACTGCAACTCTTAATATGCATTTTATCAATAGATGATTTACTGCCCGTTCGTCACTTTGGTTTTTCTTTCTTTTTTTAAGTTAAAAGTTTCATTTGAAATGAAAAATCAAGTTATTAATAATTCGCAGCTCGCAATAAAAAAAATAGTAGCTTGTTTAATTAAGTGAGGTAAAAGCACAGAACATTTAGTGATTGGATAGTCTACGAACGTACACAATGATACCTATTTTACATTTTTGCGGGTATACTATAGCTTTTCGATTCCATACGGGAAACTACTTTTGGTTTTACTGATTTTAGATAAATTAAAAGTAACAGCTTTAACTTTTTGATTCGCTTCATTAGCATATTGTTCATCGCTAGTTTAAACAAATTTTTTGGTAATAGTGATCCATTTCAATAGACACGATTTCATAGTTTTATAGCAAGGGTTTATCCATTGTGTAATTTCCGATTAAACTTTCTATAATTCCGTAGAATCACTGGAAGTAAAATATTAGAAAGTTTAGCCTTTAGTGTTGATATTTCGTATCGGTGCAGGGACTATTGTATCATAGAAATCATAAAAAATTAATTACATTGATCACGTAGGTTGCACTGTGCTCTTATATATTATATCTTGTTTTTCTTGTCTTATTAAGAAACGTTTCTTTTAGATCTTTATAATGATAACACTGACTCGAAAGCTAACATTTGATCTAGATTTAGGAAGTAATTTTTAGTAACAAATTATTTATTTCCACCAATATTTTGAAAAATTCTTCTTATATTAATTGTTTATTATTTACTGATTCGCACGTTACGAAATAGAATGTCTACGCCTAAAAATGTCCGTTGAGTGGTGGTCCTCGAGCTCATTTTCATTGCTTTTTATTCAATGTCAATGTTAATGTTAGGTGAGCGCAAAGTTTTCATTGACTTTTCAAAGTGAGTTGCTGCAGAGAACTTGTCAACATTGATATTGATCCTTTTTTGATGTGCAATTGCACTGCTCACGCATACTCAGTTTAATCGATGTCGAGTAACAGTAGAATTTTAAATGTCGGATAATAAAAACGAAGGATGAAACAGCTAGTCTCATTTACGTTAAAACAAACAAAATGGATACGAAAATATTTCCCGAAAAGAAAATGTCAAATACCCAAATATAGACCTGANCGAAAAGAAAATGTCAAATACCCGAGTATAGACCTGAACGACCGTATGACATGGTGAGACCATACAAGCTACAAGAGAATAACTTGACTTAAATTATACAATACTTCTGGGTTCTCGAAAAAATGTTNGAGTATAGACCTGAATGACCGTATGACATGGTGAGACCATACAAGCTACAAGAGAATAACTTGACTTAAATTATACAATACTTCTGGGTTCTCGAAAAAATGTTTTTAAAATGTTTTTATTTACTATTTATTTAACCTGTGATAAATTATTTTAGTTGTTTTACAACAGGTTTACAATTACACCACACCCAATCAATCTTTTTATTGTAGTATTTGTAAATGGAAAATAAAGCGTGGGATTGAGGCTTATCTACATGGGACGATAGGAGGTAGGAGGCGGACGTACTATTGTTAGTAGATGGGCCAGTTAGCTGGGTTTACCAACGTCTTGACTGCCGTGAAGGGAGGTGTAAGAAGAAGTTGTTATTGAGAGTTGTTGATAATAGGAGCAGTTGGAGATGGATAGAAG
>NNCF01129486.1:0-11697 GCA_002313205.1 Laupala kohalensis
ACTTTTCACCTAATTATGGGATAGAAAACTTTATAGAACTGAGCACGCTTAAGGATAGCATAGGTGAATCACAAGGCAACGTTCTGATAACTAGCGATTTTAATGGAAAATCTCCAGAGTGGAGCGATTCAAGGATGGACCGAATAGGGACTCTGGTTATCGAAATGATAGCCAGGAAGGATCTTGTGGAATTAAACACTGGAAACAAACTTACGTTCACGAGAGGAGATATAGAATCAACCTTAGATTTTACGATAGTGAATGAAGCTATTGCAAACAGTTTTGCAGAATAGGAAACATTGAGTGATCACAATTATATTTCGTTTAGAATAATACGAGGTTCTGTTAACACACTCCCTGGAAGTAAAAATAACTTCAATAGAGCGTGGAATACTAGAAGGTAGAGCGAAAATAAATTCAGAACTTCATTGGTTGAATCTAATTTTATCCAAGAAAAGAAATGGGGTACGCGCCCAACATCCATGGAAGGGGTAGTAAAGGAGGCCAGGGAAGTGGTCATATAACACCTCAATGTCTAAGAGAAAAATAGACGACAACCGAGGGAAACCAAAGCACTGGTGGTCTCAGGACATTGCTCAACTTAGAAAAGAATGCGAAAAAGCCAGAAGACTAAGTATCAGGTCGGGTGGAAACCACCTTAAAATTCAATATAAGAAACAGAAGAAAACTTAACAGAGGAATTAGGAAAAATGAGTAGATGTTGGAAGAACCTAATCTTAGAACTGAAAAATGATCCTTGGGTCCAAGGTTAAAAAATAGTAACAAAGAAATGGACAATGACACTCATTATCCCTGAACTCAATGACAAAACATGGGTCGAGGAGAGAATAAAGAGTTTATTCCCCCAAAGTACCAGAAATAAAACGGGGAAACATTAGAAACACTACTATAGAAGAAACCGACAAGTTCACACTTAAAGAGTTACAAGAAGTAGTTGAGCGGTTGAAGGCTGGGAAATCATTCGGACCTAACTGCATACCAAACGAAGTGTTGAAAGTGGTTTATACAAGTATATGCAGAGCTTGTGTTGAAAGTCTTTAACACATTTGTGACACTTAGACACTTCTTGCAAGAGATTGGAAGAGGCAAAACCTAATTTTTTCGAGGAAGGGTGACAAACCTCTAGAACTAGTTTCGTCATACAGACCCATTTGTCTGCTAGACACGATGGGAAAACTTTTAGACGAACTCATACTCCAACGCCTCGACAAACACAAAAGAGGAGAATATTGCTCGGTGAACAACCAATACGGGTTCCGCAAAGGAAAATCAACCATCGATACCATAATGGAAACGATCAGACTGCCAGAACTTGCACGAGAAGGCAGGGGTAAGAAGGTATCCTGGGCATTATTTGACATTGATTTAAGATTTACCCTTAATTCTCTGAGGTGGGACGACATTTATAAAACCCTTGAAAGAAAGGAAACTCCTCCGTACCTCATGAACCTGATAACAGACTATTTGAGAGAAAGAAAAATTTTCTACAATGAACAAGGATGGTTCATAAATGAAATAATGGCGTGCGGAGCTCCTCAGGGATCCCGCCTCGAACCGCTTTTGTGGAACCTGGTAGACGACGATTTTTTTAGGATGCCAATGCCGAAGTGAATATAATTGGATTTGCTGACATAATCATAGTATCCGCAGAAAATGAGAACATTCTTAAAATAAGAGCAAATGAAAGTCTCTGTAGAATCAAAGGATGACTGGATAAGAGGAACCTTGATATGGCTGTACAGAAGACCAAGGCAGTACTGGTCACAAAAAGGAGAGCCTTCAGAAAGCCAAGGATAATGATCGATTGAAGGAAACATCTGACCACCTGGTGGTGGAAGTGGATAACCACCTGAGCTTCGGTCCCATGTGGAGAAGATGGCCCTAAAATCAACTAGAGTAGGATCAAATTTAGTAAGATAAATGCCTGACATTGACGGCGCAAGGAAAAAAGAGAGAAGACTGATAGCAAGCGCAGTCCTGGCGAAAATGCTCCACGCGGCTCTCCGGCATGGGTAGTGCCATTAACAGTCTCTTCCGATGCTTCTCGGCGTTATCGGTAGACGTGTAGCACAAAGAATCCTCTCAGAATACAGAACCGTCTCAGAGAGTGCAGCCCTGGTCACAGCTAGCACTCCACCTATAGATCTCATGGCTAGAGAAAAGGCAACCATTCACAATAACCTCAAGGACATGCCATTTCAGGAAAGGGAAACGCAGAAAGAAACTCTTAAAAGAGAAGCAAGAAGAGAACTACTGGAAAGGTGGCAACATCGTTGGAATGAGGAAACAGCTGGGAGGTGGACTCATAAAGACTGATAAAGAAAATAGAAGATTGGATAGAGAGCCACGGGGAGACATTTTTATTTGACACAGGACATGGGTGCTTCAAGATCTACCTGCACAGGTTTAAGAAGAAGAAGGACGGAGACTCCAACTCCTGCGGAATTACGGACGACGTGGAGCACACACTCTTCCACTGCAAAGATTTTACAGAAGAACGAGACGCATTGTCCACTGCCTTGGGAAAGAACTTGTCACCAGACAACACGCAAGAGGAAAAGCTGACAGTTTAACACAAAGAAGATAGAGAAAAGACATTAGAAATCTGAGAGCCCGTTTAGTGAGCAGTTATTGCAGACGCGATGCCTTGCTAAACGGATATAGGCTAAACCCAAAGGAGAGGGTAACCAGAAGGAGTCCCACACACGGAGTTGCGTGGATTGACCTAAACCTAAGGAGCGTAAAGCATTTCTCCCTCGCCACAAAAAAAAGAGAATGAATTAAAATTTATTTGTTTCTATTATTTACAAAATGTTTTATAAATTGTTTTATACATAACATTCAAATAATTAACAAGTACAATAACCTTATTAAAGAAAGTACTATACGCTACATACAATTAATATAAAATAATAACAAAAGAGTGCTATAAGCTATGAATTATATAATAAATACGTCTTAGAAAAAAATACATTGATCTTCCTATTTATAGTGCATATTTTGTATATTTTTATATATAAAAAACAATGTTCTTAAGAACTTGCCAGAGACGTTATCAAAGTTTTTTTAGTATATATTTTTCTACAACTACTGCCTGTCGATTACAATATAGCACATATTAGTTTACAGTTGAACAATTTTATAATCTTCACAATACCATTATGAACTATTTACATGCAAAAAGATCTATTTATTGTTTTTATTTCTTATTATCTAACATCCTGTTTTTAAAACTTTTTAAAACTTATGCTTCGATTCTATTTCAATTAGATTATAAGGTAATTTGTTTAATAATTTTGGAATTTTTGTGACTACTATTCTTTCTTAATTGTTATTAAAATAAATAGGAATCTGAAAATCATATTTGTTCCTTATTCCATGCTCATGTTCATGTATTGTTGTTATATTTGCATTATGTCTATTTTTATTATTATTTCGGAGTCATACATGTGTCTTATATATTTAAGAATCTTTCTTTAGTATTAACATTACTTAACTTTTTATTATGAAAACATTTCCGAGCCTTATTCCGTAATTTTTGTAATATTTTTATATGCATCTTGGATGTGGAACCCCAGATGGAGATTCTGTATCTTAAAACTGATTCAAATAGAGCATAATAAATTATTTTAAATATGTACGCAGGCGTAATTTCTTTTATTCTACACATTCGCCATATATCAATTCTATTTTTTTGCTATGTTCAATTTATGTTCTTTCCAAATAGGAATTTGTCAATTGTAACTCCTAAGTATTCAAGATTATTAACTTGTTCAATATTATCTATTGTGGCAGAACGAATCTTTTAGGGTTAAAAATATACTAAGGTTCTGGAATTTACATTTTTGATCTATTTTGAGAGCCTCGACTAATTAATCTCAGGGTTCCACAATATTTCTGGTGTTCGCATTTTTTTAGTGAAGGGAAGGGCCATACAATGGTTCCACTACAGGAAAAACGCTATTGACAAATAAATCCATTAAATTTAATCACTAATAGTCTAGTACAATAAAACCCCTCATGCTATTCCCCTCAAAAGAAACACACATAAATGGTAGCCAATGATAACATAAACACTAACACCTATTTAAAATCTCTCCCTAAACAAAATAAAGATACACTGAATTTAACACGACATAATTCTACCAACATTTAAAATCTCTCTTTGCACTGATCAAGTCCACAGTTCGAGTCCTCCTTTATGACGTATCCCACACTATTCCTTACGCGCAAGCGCATTACGACGTCGGTTAAACATCACCAACCGTCGTAAAAATACCTTTTAAGATGACCAACCACGGCAGACCGTAGAGTGTAGTGTCCTCGCAAGGTCGGTCAGGCTCCGATCTCGGGCGATCGCTGACGGTGTCATCAACGACGGCTACCGGAAGTTGCTCATTTCATCATCTGTTGGCTCGGGGCCTTCAAGCGCAGCGTCGGCCTGACTTCGTTCATTCCGAATTGCCACACGGAAATTGTTTGCCCGTGGCTCGGATCGGGAACAATTTACCAGATTTGTCCGATGTTCAAAAAAAAATCGGCAAATAATTGACACGAGCGCAGAATCTTCAGAAAATGAAGTGCTAGTGTTTACTGCGAAATCTCGAAATACTGGTCTCAGAGTATTAACGCAAACAAGTCCGTGAAGAAAATCTCTTATAATGCCTTCGCGCCAAAACAAAATCTCGCTTCCTATGATCTGGAATGATATCACAAGTTCTACAACTCCAACAAGTTACAACAACGAGAAGCAACGAGGCGAAGCTACGAGAGCTGAAGCCGAAAACTAAAAAAGATCCTCTATCAACAAAAATCTGTCTGTCTGTCTATCTATCTGTCCTGATAATTTCATTTGTCATTCCTTAAATGGTCTTCCCCCCTTCCTACACCTCTCTTTCCACTTCCAAGTCTTCCAAATTTTGAACTTCACGTGACCGAAAACTTCCAATGCCAAAACGGTTCCCTCTTCTTTTTCTGATTGGGAATTTTGAATGATTTCGAATAATTTCCAACGCTCTTTTTTTTCCAACGATTTTTTCTGACAAGTTGGTTCTTGCTCATACACCCTCGCGTATCCTGGGTTATACGGTCGGGTTGGGTCGCTTTACCCACCCCCTCGCTCACTCGCTATTTCTAAAAAGCCATAAATTTTTTCTACAACAAAGAGCCGACAGCGGGTTGCCGCACCATACCAGATGCGACTGTCCCTTTTACATATCTCCACGGTAGGCCTTTAAATTTCTAGAGAGTCGAATGACTTCCCTCCTTCATCCGTTCTTTGAATTTAATACGCCCGAACGAGGATGATTTTATTATTTTAATTACTAAATTATACAAATCCCACACTATACATATACAATTTGGAAACTTTTGATGTGTACAATTCATATTGTGAAAAATTATTTCTGAGTTGATTCTTTTACACTGTGAAGTTGTGATATGTAATAATTTTGTTTTACATTTATTAATAGTGAATACTATATCATGTGACCAACATTGAAAATTCTCAAAATCATTTTGAAATATTTTTAATGCCTTGTTATGATCTTTATTGAATGAGATAATTATGTTCATCTGCATATATGAAAAATTTACAGTTTTTAAAATATAGATTCCTTTCATTTACATATATTATATGAAGTAGTGGTGCCAGATAATTTCCTTGTGGAATGCCTTTGTCTAATTTAATACTATCACTATAATTATTTTCAATTATGACATTATAGGATCTTTCACATATATAACTTTGGAATAATTTAATGGTGTTTCCTTTTAATCCTATATTTTCTAAAGTTTCTACTAATTTTGCATGATTAATTACATCATATTCCTTCGACATATCTATTGATAACATCATTTTATGTTCACATTTATCTAGTCTGGTATTGACTAAATTAGCAAAGTTTTCTAAAACATTCAAAGTGCTTTTCTTTTTTTATATGGAAATTGTTCGTCTTTTATAATGTATTTTTCTATGTATTTTGTTAGTTTAAGTGAAATGTATTTTTCAAAGATTTTTTCCTATTGAGTTTAAAATCGAGATTGGTCAATAGTTATCATAATTTAAAAAAGAACTTTCCTTATAATTTGGACTTATAATTGTTTCTTTTAAATTAGTAGGAAATTCTCCTGAGTGAAGGCTATTGTTGATTTTGGTAATTAATTGAATTAAAATATTTGCATTCATTTTAATGTGTTCTATTTTATATCATGTATACCAGGCACTTTTTTGTCATCCAACTTTAAAATATTTTTTTAAATTTCATTCTAATCATAATAATTTAATAATAATAATAATGTCATTATTATTAGGTGAGGTTTGGGTCATCTGGCCTGCTCTTCTACGTAACTGCTTTCAAATATATACAATAATTTACTAGAAATCTTTCTATTAAGTTTTACATTGAAATTAAATAAATAAGCTAATTTAAATATTCTGCAAGATTACATATATATTGCTGAAATTTTTTAATCCGCCTCTGCGTTAGGGTCCTTGATTGAAAAATTAATGGAATTGTCCCTCGCTTGCTTCCAGAGAGTAAATCAGGTTGCAACTGGAGAAAGAACTAGGAGAATACCAGGGAGGTTTCAGACTCTAAAGGAATTGTCCTGATCAAATCATGGGACTGAAGCTGATAATGGGCTACAACAGGAAAAGGAACAGAGATATGGTGATAACATTTATAGAAAAAAATGCTGATGACTGTATCCACAGAAAGTCTCTGCTAAAGGTTTTATGACACATTGGACTGCACCCAAAATTAATAAACATGATAAAACTCTCCCTCACAAACAACAAGTCCAAAGTGAAGTTCAGGGGAGAATTGTCAAAATCATTTCATATCAAAAAATTTAAACACTGTATTTGCTATGAGAACACCCAATTCTGAAAAACTNAAATACTTGAACCCTTATTTGACTGCATATTTTATTTTATTTTAGTTCCAATGCTTCTATCTTGACAGAACTATTGTTAGTGGCTACTTTGAAAATAGGTAAACAGTTTTTCCAATTTGGAATTTTAGATTTTTCCTTCACGATAAATTTATGGGATCCTTTTAATTTTGCTTATTTTTGGCCTGAATCATCATTTGCATTGTAGAGACATTTTATTGAATGTTTGCTAATTGAGGTAGAAAATGAAGCAATTTCTACGTCTCATTTTTAAACAACTTGTCTTTTAATATTAGTAATACTAAGTTATTTGCTACTAATTAGGAAGACCACCTTCCTCTTTTCACAGGCTCCGAGATTTTTTGTATCAGGGGAAGAGAAAAGTATTCTATAGAAATAAAAGAATAATAAAAAATATCGTACCACTTTCAATGCTTTTAAAATTAAGGAATAACTACCCAAAATTTCAGAAGAAGAAAAAGCATTCTATAATGTTTTTAAAACACAATAAAATGTTACAAACAATGGAAAATTTTACATAAGTTTTTAAAATTGTATTTAATACAGTAATAATACCCAATAAGTTTTATTGTATTTTTAATATACTTAATACTATAATATTTAATAAATGTAAAAATGCAATATTTAATATGGTCCAAATCTCAGTCCCGTCTCCGTTTTTATAAAACATAACAAAACATTAAATTTTTTGAACAGAGAAAAGAGTGGATTATGATAGACATATTACAAAACTATCTAATTACCTTCTTTTGGCCACAGGTGAATGGCTGAGACGTTAGTTTTAAGATAAACCTCTACCAGGTCATACCTTAATTTCATTACCATTAGTTTACAAAATAGCATTTTTTCAAAAAGCTTCTGTACACCATTTTGACAGCAGAACTTTCTGGCAAAACTACAATTTTCCTGTTACTGAAATGTAAATTCCATGTTACACTGGTATCAATAGTTAGACCAAGATGTACACAAGAAATAATTGTTAGAAATATTATCTGGAAAATTTATTATCAGTAGATTATATATTAGAATCATGACTTCTTATACAAATAATTTCATTATTGTTTTTCATTGTCACAAGTAATTAAAATGTGAAGATAAAACCCTTTAATTATAAAGTCTATTTATTTGCCTTTCTTAATACCAATTATTAATCTAGTTCTTTAACTTGTAATAGCTATTTACTTTATTATTGCTAAGTTGACAGACAATTTAATACAAAGCATTTGTTTAAAATCCACTAAATAGATCATAATTTTTTGACAGGTAATCCGCTTATTTTTAATTCTAGTAAGTCAATGTAACATTAATACCCATTCAGTTAAGACGAAGGATGAGCAAACCATTAAGTTGACATCTTTATCCCTCAAGCCTCTNAATAATTTTTTGACAGGTAATCCACTTATTTTTAATTCTAGTACGTCAATGTAACATTAATACCCATTCAGTTAAGACGAAGGATGAGCAAACCATTAAGTTGACATCTTTATCCCTCAAGCCTCTGAAGATCAGTGCATTGTGTGTTAGTAACTACTTCACTATTCTGTTAATATAAAATATTGTGATTGTATTAGCTTAAGAATCACCTTTTTATGGTCCCCAAAGCCCTCATTAACAATAAGATGTTCTTCCCACTGCTCCTACTTCCAGGATGGAACAGCTTGTTAAAGAATTGAGGGAAGTTCTCTCGAACGTGTCATTTTACTGTTAAGAACAGCTTGCTCATTAAAAGAATATTATTGGCACTGCATTGACATTATTATTGTCCAATATCATATTTGCATTATAATATTTACTTGGAATTTAATTTAGCTAAAGAGGTAGAAATTGTACATGAAAAAGAACCACAAAGGCACATCTTTCTGTCATGGAAGCCAACATTGAATCAACTATGAAAAGGAACAAGAAGACTGAGGAATATTGAATTCAATAGTTCCAAAGATCCTGCCTTTAAAGTAAGAATCAAAATTGAAAGGAATTATATTGAATTGAAAATCTTAAATATCAAATGACATGGTTTGTCGCAGATCACATACAAAATATGTTCCTGGTGATGGAATGTCTTAGTTAACCTTTATAAGAAATAGAAGAAGGAGGAGAATAAGAGTGGGTCTGGCACTATGGGCACCTGTAGATCTTCCAGTCTCTCATGATGTTGTCATGGACAAGATTGCTAGCCTTCAGGGAGAGAGCAGATCTGCAGTCATCTGAGTGGCAAAGGGCACAGCTCCATTTAATGAACTGAGGTCTTTCATTCTAGCAGTGAGGAAGGACAAGAGGACGATCAAGGGTTGACCCACGATGAGGAGCTATAGACAAAAGCAGGGGTTATATCTGCTTCTTCTCATGTAGTTTCCCGATTCCAGTTGTCATGGTTTGCGGCAACACAAGCAGCTGCTAAGGAAGATTTGGCGAGGAAGTATTCTAATTATGTTGAGTCCCAGGGGAAAATTCTTTACAATGAAGTAGACTACTTAAGAAACTAATTGCTTTGAGGGTACTAATTGCTTATGTTTATAGACAAGTCAAATTTTTGTATTGATATTATTAAGGAAAAACAATGAAGAATATCATAGTATACGAGACAAAAAATTCCAATATATTTTTCCATATAACTATAAATATTTAACAAATGTTAATACAACATATTTACAAAATAAACAACTTAAAGGGCCTTCAAAGTTAAGCTCATCTGTAGGTTCCATTATGTACATTTTTTACACAAGCATCAATAGCAATTAAAATTAGCTATTTATATTTTTGACTTGCTTCAGAAATAATAGAATAGTCAGTTTACAACATTCAAAGTATACATGCTATCTGCTTGTTTCTTTCCCCTTATTAGTGGTTTTTTCCCTAAATATTTAACAGCAACTCAATATTTTCTATGCCAAATAACCATTTTTGCAACCTATTGAAAACAAGTTTGCTTTTAGAATTCTAAACATTGTTTGGTAATTTATTAAATAACCACAGAGAAATATAATGATAGCCTTTGTAAGTAGAGTATTATTAGGTTTTAAAACTTAAACATGTTCTACATTTCTTAATTTTTTTCTGTGTTCACTTGCTTGAAAACTAGATACAAGAATGATATTAACATTTTTAACACCCTTAATACAAATAAGTACTTTAATTAAATACCCACACTTTCTTTTTGTGATTCTCCTAGTTTTGAATCGCTTTGACCTCACAAGAATCCATTTGTAATACCTGAAGATGAATTATTACGACTACAGTGGCACAAGTGGTACGTTCACATCAAGCAACAGCAGCAGACTCATTACATCATTAAATCCATTACCAACATACAGAAAATAAATCTTGAAGTGCAGCCAACTACAAAAGTCAACCATTGTGTTGTATTTACCTTTCCTTTCTTTCCTCCTCCTTTTACTACTAGGTTGTGTTCTTTCAACCCCTTTGCAAGCGAATAATATTAAATCTTTATTAAAATAAAACTATTGTCAATTACAGTAAACAGAAAGTTTGCATTAAAATATTACATTATATTCAGTTATTATTACATGTACTATCAACATGGTATGATGAGAGGAGTAGGGAATTTATATGATTTAAGATCAACAAATTATAAGTATAATATTGAAAGTGAAATTTGAAACTCATATTAACTTATTCTATTAAAATCAATAACAACCAAAACAATATCAAAATAATGATGAACTAGATTTGAAAGATAAAGCTCTTCATGTCAATCTTTGTTACTCGAGGCAGATAAATATAATTTGTTGTGATTGTTGACTCCCTGAAAAAATTGTTTCTCACAAAAGAAGTGTAGTGCTTTAGTAATTTAGTCTTAGCAAACATCAGTCTTCCAAGAAAATGCAAGAAAAAGATAGAATCTTCAATTTGATACACAAGTTTAGAGAGAATTTCAGGAATGAGATTTAAATATTATCCAAACTGCACTCTTATGTATTCTCAAAACATGGAAGCTGGGAGCCAAACATAAAAAACTGACCCAAAACAATGGCAAAATGCAAATGGAAAACATATGTTCAGGTATATTGTCAACACTTACAACATTGTCAAGAATTCCTCAATCATCGTAGCCATATTTGTGAGAAGAGGAAGCAAGTGTTAAAGTTTTGGGGGAAAAGTGAAAGATCAAGAGGAAATACTTGTGACGATTCTATTCTATTTAATAAAATCAAATAGTCATTGCAGATCAATACCCACTGATATATCTAAATTTGCCGTTAGCCTGTTCACGACTGTGGTACATTTAGTATTAAATTCATTTGAATCTAATAGTGGATTATTTAAGGTAACATTTCCAGTACCCATTTTTTATGGAATCATCACATTTTTATTATTCCTAAATTCACAATTACTGATAGCACTTTAAATCAACTCATGCTTTTTTAGAATCATTTTTATTTTCTACAACAAATTTAGAAAGTAATTTTCCTTTTAAATTTGCATATAATGTTATAATGGGGGAATATTTTGTGGAATGGAAGTTGCTTGCTTGATGAAACAAAGAACGATTTGTAACAATTCTATCATATGCTGAAGATCTATCATTTTCAATGTAAACTGCCGATCACTCTCTTATAGGAAAAATAATTAACCGTTCAATGTCGCTAATGCTGATGGTAAATTGGAATTATCAAAAATTTATGTCCGTTGTAAGTTACGAAAATTTTTATCACCAATCCAATAAGTTTCAATCGTTTGAGTGGACAGGGCTTAACCAATTTAAGAATAAGAATGATATTAACTCGCCAGGAGCTAGCCTGC
>NNCF01129487.1:0-42892 GCA_002313205.1 Laupala kohalensis
AAAAGCAATTTTTCAAATAATTTCGATGTTGTAGGTAACAGACATACGATTTTATTTTGTTTACAGGTTTGCCAGGTTTGTGAATCATGATTGCTTCTGCAGTCTTCCAAAAATATGGACACGTTTTAATCTAAAAGTGACATTTATCAACTGCGTAAGTTTAGAAATACCTTTTCTCGAGAGTCTCTTAAGGATTTCTGCATTGATCAGATCGAATCCTGGGACTCTTTTAGGATTTCGGTTTTCTTTTATTTCTTTAGCTACTTCTTTTAGTGTACATAAATCTATTTCTTGGACGTCCTGTTCTATTTCTGGTTGATCCAGTATTTCCAGTTCTTCGTTATTTTCTAGATGGCTAGCAAACAAGTCCGCCTTCTGTTTATTATCTCTTGCCCAAGTACCATTTTCTTCTCTTATGGGTGAGATTTGTTTGATTGGTCTATTGAACCTTCTAGTAACTTTCCAAAGAGAGCACTCTGTGCTTTTCTCATCAGTTAATTCACTTAAATAGTTAGTCATTGAATCATTTTTAAGTTTCTGAATCTCTCTTTTCAATTGTTGGGACAGATTATTTAGCTCATTTTTATTTTCTCTTGTTCTGGACTTTTGCTATTGTTTTCTGGCCTTTCTCTTTTCTTTTACCATATCACGTATTTCTTTGTGATAATTAAATCCAGTTGTTTTTCTTATTTCAGGTGTATCATTCCATACTGATTATTGCATATCTAACATGAGCTTTTCAGATTCTAACTAGAGTTGTTCTATTGTTTTGATAGGAACTTTCAGCTCTATCCTTCCGCTGAAAGCTTTCCCAATCAGTACCTTTATTAGTTAATGTCGGGTTTGCTTGTTTAGTTATTATGGTATTACTGAGGGTAAGCAGGATAAAAGAGTGATCTGATGTTGGTCCCTCTCCTATTTCAATATAATTTATTGCAATCTGTCTAGATATAAACAAATCAAGAAGATATTGTATTTTCTCTATCAGTTGGCCAGTAGGTGGGTTTGCCTTTCCATTTGTTGCAGTTATTGCTTTAAAGAGTTCTTTACCTTTCTTTGTTGTCAAACGTGAGCCCCAATGAGTATGCTTGGCATTGAAGTCGCCTCCAACAATGAATTTTTCTCCTAACGCTTGAAAGGAGTGCGTATATTCATCTTTTTGTATCCTATGCCTTGGCGGTGAATACATGGCTGCTACAGTTAATTCATATTTTCTGTTTTAATATTCACACTTTCAGCTTGTATTTTGTTTCATATTTTTCTCTTTCATAATGTATTATATTGTTTCTAACTATAATTGCTGCTCCTCCTCTTCCCGAATTTTGCGGATGTAATGCATGATAAACTTGATATCCCTTAAATCTGATATACATATGATTTTTAAAGTGTGTTTCCGAAATCAAACATACATCGATATGTTGGGTTTCTAATGTTAATTTTAACTCAAGTTCATGGTTGAAGTCCATCTGCATTCCACTGGAGGATTCTTAGATCTTTAGCCATTAAGATGACTATAGCGGTTGTGTTATTTTTCCAATTTGGTGAGTCTAACAAGAATATTTTTCTTAAACGTTTCTTGTTGTTGCTGTTGTTGTTCCATTTGATGCATCATTTTCTAAAACGTCACTGCTATATGATCAATATTCTCAGTTTTTTGTTGTGATCCCTTTACGACTTGAGCATATGACACATTCACCTGTGCCTGCTTAGGTTCACTGATGTCATATTTGTAGTTTCGTGTCTTCTTCCTTTTTCTGGTAATTTTTTATTAGTAACTTTGTTTCTCATCTGGCATGAAGGTCTTATCATGAAGGTAAGAAAAATGCTTACCTGAACAGTATGTGCAGCTCTTAAAATCTTATATATCACAGTGAAACTTGAGAGTTAAGCAGGAAAATGAATATTCTGAACTAAAAACAAATGCAGGAGTACCCCAAGGCAGTGTGCTTGGACCGGTGCTTTATTTGTTGAAGACGTGTGACAGCAGTCGCAGAGAACACCAAACTAGTGACACTTGCTGATGATACGGCAGTATTAGCGGTAGGAAAGACCATCGAGGAAACAACTGCCAATCTTCAAGGTGCAAAAGATCGCATATACGCATGGACTAAATGCTAGGGTATAAAATTCAATGAAAAAAAATCTGTCCATGTTAATTTCACGAAAAAAAATTCATTACTATCCTATAGTATTGAATAACATCACAATTCCATATAGAAAAGTCAAATGCCTAGATCTAAATCTAGACGCCAAGATGAAAAGGAAAGAGCATGTCAAAAAGAAAACAAAATAATCAAAGCAAAAATATACAAGTATGTACTGGCTTTTTTGGGGAGGAACTCCCATCTGTCTATAAGAAACAAGGTACTGGTATATCAAGTTCTGAAAGCAGTTTGGACTTACTGTCTTCAATTGTGGGGCTGTACCAAAGAATGCAACGTTAAAAGCATCCAAGTGTTCCAGAACCGAGTGCTGAGGAACATTGTCAATGCTCCTCGGTACATTCGGAATGATCTACATCGGGAGCTCCAGGTGAGGACAGAGGAAGAAGTTAAGGAAGTTGCCAAGAAGACTCCATAAATATACTAACATCGAAATGTTACAACTGATAGACAATCAAGACATAGTGCGACCGTTCAAAAGGACTAAACCTTTTGAGCTTGTGTGACAAGCGTATAAAAGCAAAGTGCTGTGCTATAGCCACAACTACGATGTGAGCATGACATTTTATATGCTAGGATGGACAGCTGGGAAACTCCAGACTTATATAAAATACATAGTAAATTAAATTAAAAATGTTGATTAATGTTAAAATTAGATGCATTTATTTTATATTATAAAAAAATAACTTTTCCATTTTTCCTAATTTTCTATATTTCATATTTTCTATGCACACATTCAGTGACATGAACCCAGAAAGCACTTCCAACGCTGGTGTTGAAACTGTGCTGTACCATCCACTCCATCCCAATAAGCACATTCTTTGAATGCTCTTTAAGGTTTTATTTGTTTTTGTGTACCCTATGCCCTCATATCATTGAACCATAAGTTATTATGGGCAATAATGCCCCTTTGTGCAGTATTCTGAGAATGTGCCATCCCATATTTGTGTTTTGAAAGCCAGCTCTTACCAATGAATAATATATTCGTTTTATTTTCTTTCGTATTTCTCTAATGTGTTCCGTAAACAGGAATTTTGTGTCCAACGTTATTCCTAAATATTTTGCACCTTTCTTTATTCTAATTTTGGTGTCTCCCACTTTTATTATGGGATCTCTTCGCCGTGCATGGTCAAGTCCAAAATACATGGCCACAGTTTTTTCTTTTGATATCGTTAACCCTTTCCCCTCGCACATTTCTATTAATGTCCTCATAATTTGGTTTACTTTTTCTTCTATCCGCCTTCGTGATTCTCCTTCACATAATAGTACCAAATCATACGCATACGCTACTGTTGGTATACCCTTTTCTGCAAGTTTTCGTAAGACACCAAAAAGAATATTCCAGTAAACTAGTCCCATGGAAGCGCCTTGTGGACACCCTTTTTTCATTTTTCAAAAATCTTGTTGACCCCGTATTTCAAATTTGATTTCGGAAAAAGACTGGACCACTCTTTGCATCTTTTCATCTACATTCATTTTTTAAAATCCTTCTAGGAAGAGACCCCATTCCGCATCGTTAAATGCGTATGCTATATCCACGAACACGCAGATTATATACTTCTCTCTTTCCACTACTATCCTGATCAATTATTTATTCATTTGCTTTCTGTTCCCCGTCCCTTTACAGAACAGTAATTACCGGGGTTACATTCCACAATTTTTAGGCTCATTGTCTCTTCTCAACATTACCCATTTCTCCTTTTTCCACCTTGAATAACACTCACGCATTACAATTCATAGTTGTTCGAAATTGTTGCTCAATTATTTCCCCTAGAACAGGTGGCTCCTGTTAGCCGGACTATAGGGACGAAGCTAAATCATCCGTTCCTAACCACGAGGTCGGTACTTGTCTACCATCGAGCATAAAGTGGACAAAGAGTGAATATCTTCTCCACAAAAAGCGATGTAGCATCATACAATCCACGAGAGCTGATGAGCTGCGCTCGAGATCATAGTGTGGGCAATCAAATAAAAGATGGTTTATTGTTTCCACACCGTGGCCATAGGAACAATTCGAGTTGTTTCGTACTCCCCTCTTGGTCCAATAATAATTAACATCGCAATGTTTTGTCATAGCCTCTATCAATGATTTACATAGCTTAAATCATTTTTTATTTCGTATCACGAAATCGACAGATGGCATGAACGATACAAGTCTCGTCCTTCTTTAGCAATAATCCATCGTATCTGCCAACACTGCAAGAGTTTCATATGCAACACACTCCACCATCCCTTTTCAGATAACGTCAATGATGTCCCGTCTACAGTCACCGGCCGGTGCCGTCGCACGAAATAAAGGAATATGGTTTCATCAGTTTTCAAATCTATTGGTAGTATACCCATGAGTACTAGACGAGCCCTAAAGCCCCACAAAAAAGCGACTTTGTTACAACACTACGGTATCCAATAAATAAGGCATAACCGTTGCAGCCCCGAAAGTTTCCGCTCAAAATGGACGGTATTCGTACGCCGCCCCCAGAGTATACTTCCATACAAGAGCATTGGTTCCAGCGCGCCCTGGTACAACTTGGTTAATCCTTGCCGCGGCAAATTATATTTATCAAACCCTACTCGGCGCAGGCCTTAAATCATGCGCAGCACTTTCGCCCGCAAGTAAGTCAAGTGTCTATAAAGCGATAAACGATTATCCAACATCACACCTATATACCGAACCTCTTCTGCAATTTGTAACCTTCAGTCACCGGTCTTCACAATCGGATCCCTTCGTGACACATTCCGTCTCTGCCACAGGAGTAATCCTACCGTCTTGTCCTTGGATATGTCTAAATTTTTCCGAACTATATGCCCACAATTTTGCCATCCCATTGCGTTCTATCTCATTACGGCTGTTCCCGGAGAATACCTCTGCCAAGTCATCATCGTATGCCTCCTTCGTCATCAAATCGAGCGAAGATCGAATTAAGCAGTATCTTCCATTAAAATGGGCCCAGATGGCTTCCTTGCGGACATCCTTTTATAAGTTTACGGTGAACCAATCGCGAGCATAATTATCCTATCCTGTAGATAATTCCGGAGAAGACTCATTATTTGCCATGTGACACCTTTTTTCCGCGATTCTTCTAGCACCAGATTCTTCTAGTTGTCGCTGTCGAAGGCACTTTGGTAGTCTACGCAAACGAGCAACGTATACTTATCAGTACAGACGTCTAAAATTCGCATTAGATGTTCCAATGCATTTGCCCCACGACAAATCCGTACTGATGATTACTTATGCGGCCAGCAATGGTACGAATCATCTCTCGTTCGAGGACCTTAACGAATAATTTCCACACTACAGGCAATAAGGTAATAGGCCGATATGTCGTCAATTGTGGGTCTCGATTTCCTGGTTTTCGGAAGAGACGAAGGTCTCCCAGTTTCGACGCACGCGGGAATATCCGTAATGATTACATTCATAAAACAAATCCGTTACTTCAAGTACATATCTTTCCGTCATCGTCAATATCATATCCGATGTAAACTTACCATAGCCAGGGCTCTTCCGAACCTTGAGCAGCCGAATTACTTCTCGAACCTCCGTTATCCTTTCCCCATCTGGTAGGTCATGGAAATCATAAACTCGCTGTACCAGAGCACTGTCGTCTCCGCAATGGCGGACATCTTCGACAAATTTCGCTCCGGTTTAAACCCAATCTGCAGTAAATGTTGTGTTGTTCTTTATGCTATTCCATATGTCCTTACATTTAACTGTTCTCTCCCAAGCAAATATGGAATACCCCACACATTTCTTTGCACACTTGATTCCACAAGTCAGCCAATACTCACGCTTCGGTAATTGAATCAATCGGCGATACGTTTTCAACTGTCTGGTGTATGCAGAATGTGCCACCACTCGTTTCTCCGTCCCCCTACCCATGTGCTAGTACCTGCGGCTCGCCTTCGAGACCTTCCTTTTCTCCACAGTCAATTCCGGTTACCACCAAGATTTCCCAGTCCGATACCCGTCCCGATGTTGATTACAAAAATGAGTTACCGTCTGTAAAATATCCCTTTGCAATGTACAAACCCTGTCATCTATATCACGCATATCGCCATCACTGATATATACCCCGCAGTCCAATATTTCTCAAACATCGAGATCAATTTTCCGATAGTTGTAAGTGGGTGCCTTTGGTACTATATCCCCTCTATGTTGAAGTTGAGTATCAAATGATCACTCATGACCGTGTCATCTAAAAACCACTCAGTCGCAGTAGTCGTTCACGTTAGGTCGATGATAGATTGACCATTTCCCGTCGTAAATATCAACATCACTTTAATATGGACAACTCATAAGTCATACTTGAAAAGCATGTCGACTATCCTGTCTCCTATTTTATTTGTTACACGGGCCACCACAACTTTGATCTCCCGTTAAAAACTTCTCCGACATACATCAATCCCTTTTAACTTTCGCAATATTTGTTTCACAGTATTTAGTATGGTATCTGTTCGACTCGAGTATTTAACGTACACATTGGCAAGGAGTATCGTCATATCGCCCCTCGTTAGCGTAACAAGTGTACAAAAATGGTAGTGAATACATCATGCTTTAACACATGTATTGCTGTGTTAGTTACAATAATTGCTGACTCCCACCCTGGACGAAAAATAACGTGATATACCTTCGGCATAGTCAACAGATTCCCTTACCGAGTACAGGGCTCCCGGAGGATGCAAACATCCACCTTTTTCCTGTCAACGTAATCCATTAACTCAGCCATACCCGCATTCCCACGCTGTACATTGTCCTGCACGACACTAATCGCAATGATTAATATTTTGTATCATGATCTCTCGTATTCTTTACAGCTCGAACTCCATGTGATATGCTCCGCATCCCAGCCCTTACGAAGACAGTTTGCACACTTTGGTGTTCCCTCTTTATTCGGACACGTATCATACCTGTGCGTTGTGCCCCCACAATGACCGCAAGTCTCCCTGTTTTCGCGACAGTCCATAATGCAAACATTTATAAAAGCGCAGTGGTTCTATGTATTCTGTGTCGCGGTATGACATACGCTATACATATTGTCGCCCTAGGGCCCACCTCTATAAAACATAGGAGTGGTTTTCGTTCCCAGCGGTGGGTCAGGGTAACACAATTTAAGTTTTAGAGGAACTCGCTTGGACGTCCCTGTCTAGGTCTTGGCGTTTGGGTAATTAAACATGAACACATGTAAGTATCAGTAAAATTTAATGATTCAATAGGTTAAGGAGCCCTGAGTGGGCTTGAGAACAAGTAGTTACATTACTGCCCTCTTGGGCGAATGATTGACAACGTTCTGAGATAGTGTGGCTGAAGGGAGACTCATGACGCCAGGATCCACTACAATATTCTAATGTACTCATACCGTCAGGCAGTGCATCAGGATCGAAGTTGGCTGCGATTCTCGAAGCCACGGCGAAGGTCTGGGCGGTCTCGTCTGGCGGCAACGGCAGCGCTCTGCTCTCAGAGTCCCCCGAGGATGGGTGGCCCTTGTCTTAAGTAGGTTCGGGAGAGAGCCGCGGGGGTAGGCGTGAGAGCGCCGAGGACATGGAGCCGCACCCTCGCGGGGTGGTGGCTACGCGTGTCCATAAGGACACAATACTAAAGCGTAAGTGGTAGGGGAAAGTAAATGGGAAGGACAAGGTTGCACACGACCCTATAACTTCTGGAGATGGTAGGGCGTTGTCTTATGCATTTAAATGCAACGAGAAAGAAGGAGGGAGGAATACCACATGGAGGGAGTGACAGGGTACAGCTGCGTGGCCGGTCACATTCTTGTGTGTCATCCCGGCTCTCACCGCATAGGAAAATAAGCGCCCTGGAAACCCCACCGCAGGGAAGAGATAAACAGGAAAGGGTTCTTATCTCTCGCGACTGACGCCACGGGGTTTCCGTCTGGCGAGTCACGAGTAAGATGACACTAACTCCACTTAATGGAGTAAAAATGCAAAGTTAATATCATTGAATATAGCGTTGAACAAAAACCCAAGGGGTGTACAGTTGGAGGCTGTGAGATAACTTAGAAAGGGCTGTAGACAAATTATACGGCTCCACGACGAAGTCGTGGGCGAGACCACCGGAGAAGAATATTATCGAAAGGGCCGTGGGATACTCTCGGAGGGAGAGGCGTCTTGGCACACCGTAACAGTATTTTCGCTGTCGGAAAAGAGCTGCATCAAGATCAAGAATCTAGTGACGCGTCTTCCCTGCTGGTCATCCTAACTTTTTGTGTGGGGTTTTACGGCCCACCGACATCGAGGTCATTAGAGCCCTAACATTTTGTGTAGGTAGGGGAAATGCAGTTCCGCACTAAGGAGAGCCAACATGTCTCTCCCCGCCTGTAGAACTCGCCGAATGACTCGACCGTACCCACTAAAAACCGTCCTGAATTACAGTAAATACAAATATTAAAAAAATTATGAAAACCAAAAACAAAGACAAAATTAAATTTAGAGAGAAAAAATGTTAATTCAAAGTAAAGAAAAGAAGAGATTTACATCCAAACCCTCCTGAAAACGTGGGAGGAGCCCGGTTTCGTGTAAGATTTGAGTTATGACATACGAGGAAAGATCAGATACTGTTCCAGAGGCCACATTCCGTAAGGAATCTAAAAAGACGAATCATAATGGGTTCATTTTGTCCCAACATAACGTTCCAACTGTTCAGTAAATTGTGTCGCCGTCGGTTAATAATATATTTGAGACACTCCAAAAGAAAGTGTTCCACAGGAAGTGTTGTGTTGCAAGTTTCACAGATGGGGAGGTTCAACGCGTAAGAGATGACCATGGGTAAGATAGCAGTGGTCAATACGAAGACGTGTAAGGGTTACTTCTTCACGTCTGTTCGCACGGGATGATGACACCCAGGTCTTAAAGAAGTCTTTTACCTTCCTCAGATTGAAGGCGCGAGTTTGCCATTCGGCTTGCCATGTCCCGAGAAGAGACGATCTCATGGCAACCTTTAAATCTGACGTAGGGACAGATCGAATGTCTAGGACTGCTCTCTGTTCCCCGCATCGCAGCCTCATCTGCTTCATTACCCACAATACCCTCGTGTCCAGGAACCCAACAAATAACTATTTCAAAATTTTGAAATACTAGTGGCTTAATACATCCTGAATTGTCAGCGGAAGGGTGTCAGAAGTGTACAGTAAAGACACTGACCACAGAGTACTAATAGTCACCGCAGAGAACCACACACCGTGTTGAAGATAGCTGGATGAACTTAAGCGCTTCAAGAATTGAAAACTTTTCTTCGGTGTAGAGCTGCAAAAGGAACGGAGGCGAAAAGAACGGGTGACACTATGGCAGTTAAAAATAGCACAAACGGAATTATTCATTGCTGAGCCATCAGTGTATATGAATATATGATCCAAACGGACGTTTTTTAGTTTTCCGAAGTACTGTTGGTACTTCGATGGTTGGTTTCGTGAAGGACCAAGATGGTGTACGAGTGTGTAGAAGGTAGAATTTCACTGTAGAAGGTAGAATGATGACATTTTCCTCTAGCAGTTGTTTAAAACGGACACCCGCAGGGCGGGGTAACGAAGGTCTTGCAGCGTAAAACGAAATAAATTTTGGGAGAATGTTTGTGTTGACGAGTCGGGTGATTTGAAACCATCATCAGTTTCACTCCGTAAGATCCAAGTAGAATATCACGTCTCTTGTTAAGAGATGGTTCGCCAGCATCTACTAGTAAGAATTCTATTCGACTAGTGCGGAAAGCACCAGTTGCAATGCGGACTCCTGCATGATCGATAGTGGTAAGGGTCCTGAGTGTCGACGGTGATGCGGAGACGTATACAATACTGCCATAATCTAATCCAGAGCGAACGAGACTTGTACACAGATGAAGAAAAGTGCGATCTGCGCCCCATGATGATGCGTTTAAGCAGCGAAGGAGGTTTAAGAAAAAATTACAATCGGATTGAAGTTTTCGGATGTGACTGCTACAAGTTAGTACGCGGTCGAATGTGAGAACCAGATATTTTGATGAGTCAATGAAAGGAAGACGTTGACCCCCAAGAAAACGATATAAATCATTATGGAGATGGTATATCCCACAGAAATGTATACAGCGTGATTTGGATACAGAAAAACTAAAGCCAAAGACATGCTCTACTCGTGTAAACGGTTTAAAACCAATTGCAGTTGCCTCTCGATGACAGAGATGCTGCTAAACGAAATATAGATGGCGAAGTCGTCAACGAAGAGAGACGCACGTACCGGTTCTCGAACCACTGACGCAATGCTATTTATGGCTGTGGCAAAGAGAATGACGCTCAAGACTGAGTTCCCTTTCTTACAAACGCTGATGAGATGACATATGACAACGCAACAAGGCGGTCTAGCGTTGACCGCTGTTTTCTGAAGCCACATTGGATATTGGTGAAAATGTTTCGTGATTCAAAGACCAAACAAGGCGACGATTGACTATTCTTTCTAGCAATTTGCAAACGCAGTTTCCCACAGAATCGGTCGAAAGCGCGACGGATTAGAACGATCTCTTCCCGCCTTCGGAAGTGGAATAATTATGGCCTCACGCCATTGAGCAGGGACGGTATGCTCATTCCAAATACAGTTAAATAACTTCAGAAGGAATTTTATGCCCATCACTGGAAAATGTTTTAGCATCACGTATTTGATCAGGACCAGGGGCTGTATATTTCAAAGACGCAAGGGTAGAGGTCAGCTCCGTAATAGAAAAAAAGATTTTATATTCCTCGTCTCTGCAACTAGCGAAATCCAAGCAACACTTCTGCGCGAGCTTTCTGTTGAAGAAACGTTGGAGATAAACCGGAAAAGCTCTTCGTAGTTCGATGCGAGTTCCTCAGCGATGACTTCGGGTGAAGTTTCGAGCTGTTCATTTACTTTGAGACCAGGGATGGAAAAAGAGAACCATGTACCTTGAATCTTGCGAACTTTCTGCCATAAGATTGATGGAGTACAGTTTGTAAGAGATGAAATATAAGCCTTCCAGGACGACGACTTACTTTGTCGAAGAGTTAGTTTCGGTCTGGCTCTGCACGTTTTAAAGTAAATGAGATTTTCAAGAGTGGGACACTTGTTAAGCCGCACTAATGGTTTCTCTCTAGCGCTGACCGCCTTTGCGCAATACGAATTCCACCATGCAACAGAGCAACGACTCGGATTACATGATGATTTAGGAATGGTAACATTGGCGGTTTTTAAATCCGCGTTTGTGAAATGGGATGCCATAGCATCCACATCGGATAGGCACATCGCAAAGATTGATGTTGCGTTTAAACACATCTCAGTCTGTTTTTTTTTCAATATGCACTGAAATGGGCGTGAAACCGAGCAAAATACGTTGAAATGTATAGGAATCGGGTAGTGATCACTCCCATACAGATCGTCAAGAACTTTCCAGTCTAACATTGGGGAAAACAGGAACTGCAGATGATTAAATCAAGCACAGAGAAAGATCGGGAAGCTGTACAGAAGTAGGTGGAGTGGCCCGTGTTAAGGAGCGCTATATCTCGGCTATCTAACAGTTTTTCCATATCACCCTTTGGGCAGTTGTGTGAAGAACCCCACATCGAATTATGGGCATTGAAATCTCCGACGATGTGAAATGGGAAAGGCAACTGGTCCATCAGACCGGCGAGATCTTTCTTCGTGAATGACTGCTCAGGGGGATATATAAATATTACATACCGTAAATGTAAGGCATGGTAGGCCCTCCCTCATATATACGGTCTGAAAGACTCTTGACATAGAGACTTCTTTGGCATAGACTGAAGCGTCTACGACATAGACCGTGTGACCGAAGGTCGCCTTCTAAGTCTGCCCTATAACAGATGTAACCTCGAGAGGAAAAAGTGTTTTCGTAAGACGTGTTTCCTCAAGGCATACTATTAGAGAACGACGAGACAGTAAGAGTTTTAGGTCATCTGAACGGACATGAATTCCAGATTCCAGGAAAGAAGTCATGGCCTGGAGTTTATCTGCTCTTTTTGCGTTATTTTAATTTCTTTTTTTGATGACTCTAATGTCAGATCTAACTGTGGTCCCCTTCCCGGGAGAGTCGTCGTGATCACTGGTGGAATAATCAATCGCAGACATAAGTCCACTATTTTTGCTCCGTGAGCGTCGGCGACTACAGAAATGTGAGCTAACAACATTGGAATCTGACTTTAAAGAGTCAGGTTTCCGGGACGTGTTTGTGTTGGAAGGTCTCTTCTCAGAACGACACCGAGATGGATGTCGGGGATCGTTTAACAACAGACTGCGATTTCCCGGTGGACGTGGAAGTTGAGTTGGATGTGGAAACATGTTAGTTTCGGTGTAATCTTATACTTTGTAGGTATAATTATCTTACACCCAAGGAACACCGCTTTCAAGGCGGAAGGATCGTCAAAACTGGCCAGAATTCCAGAGTTGCACATCGGTGGATTTCTGAATATCCTCAAAATCCACCTGACAGCTTACCGAAGCTGTATGTGGTTTCTTCTTGCTGACCGCTGTTGGAAAGAATTTTGTTACTGCGACAGGATTCTTTATCATATGTCGACGCCTTGTCCTTCTCCATCAAACATTTAAGGCATGTGTTTGAATTGCAAGGATAGTTTTCCTGACAATTCACAAAGCAAGACGACTCGTGCGACGGTTTACCGCAAATAACACATTTCGCTGGATAACTTACAGCGGTCCAATGTGTGACCGAATTTCTGGCACTTGAAGCAGAGCAGAGGACATGGCACATATTGTCGAACACGCAGGGTGTAGAACCCACAGGCGATGCTCTCTGGAAGAGAGGGCCGATAGAAGGTTAGAATCGAGTCGGAAGAGGGGAGGAGTTTGACTCTGAATATTGACACCTTCCGGCTGAAAAATTCTTTCAGGTCTTCCTCAGATTCTTGTGCAAAATCATCGTGGTTAAACATTCCTTTGCACAAGTTCAAGCTTGGGTGAGTGGCCACCTTCACCTTTAAACCAGATATTTCTTTAATGGATCTGAAAGAATCGATTTGCTTGTCTGTACTTGCCTCCAGCAGTTTTTCTCCTTTCCGCTGGCGCACGCCAGTCTGCAGTTTTTCCATTTCGACGTTAATAGCTTTTGCGATACGGACAGAACTGACAGACTTTTAACTCTTTTCTTCCTCAATACAACTCATGACAAGGAAGCGAAGTTTGGTCGGCTGTACGCTTTCCTTGCAAAAAACAGTTCAAGACGACAGTTCCTGACACTAATCGCCTCTTCCTAGATGAAGAGGGCAAAAAGGGGAGGCGACAAGAGGGGGACAGGTTAGGGAGAGTAGTTTTCATGCGTATTTTTTTAATATTTCATCCTCGTGTTCCCCACCCACCACGGAGTCCAACATGGGGTTACCCCAGTGGGGTGCCAGGGTTGACACGGGGATATAGCGGGGACACGCAGGGTTGCTCCAACGTCACCGACCAGCGGGAAGGAATCCCTGCGCGCCCCCTCTCACCCTGGATTTCAGTCGAAGACATAGTCCGAACCGATTGGTCGGGGTTGGGATAGCACCCGATCGCCCGTCTAGAAGAGGACGAGACCAAAGCGAGCGTATCGGAGCGCATCTTAATAATGCACGAAGCAGTTCAACTCACCGGGACTCCCATTTACTCAGACAAGGGTCGTAATGCACGGCAAACACATGGATGAGCGTTCAGCACACAGAGAAGGCCAGTAAAGTCGGCCTATCTTGCGTATAATTCTTAACTTCTGTTCCTGGGGAACCAACATATGTGCACGCAGCGACGCAAGAAAGTCACTTTCGTCGATATCGTCCTCATTGTACACGATCAACCTCGGGCGCACTATCTTCAACGGCATATCCCGCAAACCACGTGTTTCAATGTTTGCGAATTCTACCGCATCTGCTTTTATTCGCGACTCGAAATAAAACATTCCCTACCATAGTGGGCTGAATTCTCTCCATGGCAATATAATGTGCAGTCTGTAAGCCATCCTTAACAGCTTGGTCCAAGTCGAATGTGTCAGCCTCCCGTTCTTTCCCTATCAAAATCACTTTCTCCCGCGGACCTGTGCGTTTTAAAGCCGCACTATATGTCGTCACCTGCTCACCTAACGCAGCTCCGCCAGTCGGTAATGTTTGGAGATTTTCCATGTGTTCCGCAAACAAAGTGCTCATCCTGTCCTCTAAGTGCCGTATCCCCGATTCCAGCCCTGTGATTCTTTCTAGGACATGGACGTGGTCGGCACTATCCTGCTCCCGAACAAAGTTCTTTATGCAGTCAGCAATTATACCCTTAAAATTTGCCCGATCTCTGTCCACCCGTTCGGTCAGCATATTCTCTCGTCAATGACAGTCAACGCCAGACGGTCTGACGACGCATCACTCGCCAATTACCCCTATTCCGCCACGTGTTGTTTTAACCGTTCGCAGTCTTGACGCACGGTAGCATATCCTTCCCACAGAGAAGCCAACAAGCCCCTCATCCTTTTGCGCGCTTCCTGGATGCCCGCTTTAGTGTCTCCTTTTCCTTCATGGACTACCACACGCATTCCCGCCTCTCCTATAACACGAGCGTATCTTGATCACATCGTTGTCTTCTCGCGTGGTCGTATAATGGCTTATGCTGCCTCCATCCCCAGGGGAAGACGCATCACTATCCACAACCCCTGCGTCCGTCGTATCCACCAGTTAGAAGTCGTTGACCGCAAGGAAGTCACAATCCGACAATAGACCCTTCCCAACAGTGTTCGTTGGATGCCGCTAATGACCCTTTCCGCAGGTCTAACTTGTGCGCGCACGCGACAGCTATCGCAAGCGTGATATGCCAATTTTGTGTTCGAAACGTTTCTCCGCCCCAACTAAACTGCACACAGCAGGGAGCCAAGACACAGAAGTATCCACCCCAAACCGCGTCACAACATCTGCTGTTTCCGAGATATTGCCAAATATATGAGATTTGTCGTTTTCCTCGGAAACAGTTCCTGCCAATATGGCGGCACTGTGTCGTCCGAGGAAAGCAGTATCCGGATTATCCCGAGACAAGAACCTTTTCTAGCAATCCGCGAGGTATAATCTTCGTCTGATCAAAATCACTTCTGGCCACGTATATAGTTCACCGCCGCAAGGGTTCCCTGTCGAAGTTAGTACGCTCGGATACAGAAGAAGTAGGACAATGAACTACCTATTAGGAAGGAAATCACTAGCGTATGGGCTGTCTCTTATACACATCTAGATGTNTACGGAAATCCGATTCTTTTATGGAGATCCGATTCTCGGAGCCCTTCGAGGCGAAAATCGGCAAAGAGTCGCTTACACGCACACTTTGACCACCAATGTCGACAGTAGTGGTGACTCCGTGGCAGTGCAATTGCGTAATTGTTTGGGATATAGTTCGTTTTTGAAGTATATTTTACTATATACACTATCATACGGCGACAAATATCTAATTAAGGCTGTAGCAAATACGCTTCTACCGCAGCAGATGCGCGTGGTACTAGAACTGTCTCCCCTGATCGGGAAACAAATAATACAGCCGTCAATGTGGCATCGTGCGTTGTTTACATCAGATAGAATCATACGATGGAAGCCTCCGCCAAAATCCATAATCCTGTCCCGATAGTAAAATGAGATGTTAAGCGGGTGTCACCAACATCCCTGCATGCCCAATCAGCGTCAGGAAGGCACGCCTTATGCCGCTCGGAATATGACGATCACGCCATACCGCGACATTTCAGGCACGTTAATATACGCGCCCCAGGTAGGCGGCGTGTGTCGCGCTTGTGCACAAATGGTCTCCAATGTATACACTGTAGGGCAAGTACAATTTTAGATGGTAAGGCACCTGAGATCACAAAATATTCTCAATATTATTCGGAGCGCTCGTCCAGCACGTCTGGTCGCCACCGTAACCAACAATTACTATCAATTCTCGAACTGAATCATCCGTACTTCGTCTCCTTCGAAAGCCATACTGCAAGAAGCATTCGTTTTTCTCTAAATGTTCCACAATCCTGCGCTTAATAATGCTATAGAATATTTTCCCTAATAAAGACAACAGAGATATAAGGCGATATGATTTACAATTAAACTGATCCCCGTCTTTTCCTTTCAAAAATAATTTCAGGAGAATCACTTCCCCCACAGCAGGAAAATATATATTGTAACAGGTTATATATCTCGTATAATGTTATTACCCTTCCAAAATACAATTTTCACAACTTATTCGATCGTATCCAGCACTTTTCTCGTTTTTAAGATGTTTAACCACCTCTTCAATTTCTTCCTTGGAAATATATTCTTCCCAAGGTAAATCATATTCAAGCTCTTCTTCCGTAACCTGGGAAGTGCCTTCTTCTACTTGCACGATCTTCTCTGTCATATATTTACCCGTATCTACCCATTCATCCGTTTCTCCAATCTCCTGTTTCATATTACTCCATAGTTCCTGGTTTAGTAACTTCTGTCGCCCAATGATGTATGGAATACCCCATAAATTTGTATTGATACTCTTTGTTACAAACTCGTACCAGAAACGTTTCTTTGCTTCCAATATCTTTGTTTTATACGCTTGAAGGGTACTCTTATACCTTATTTGCAGATCCTGTTTTATCTCCTTCTTTACTCTCCGCCTCTGATAAGTTTCACTCAGTTCTTCAATGAAGTTAAATCTCTACTCCACCACACTTTTACACGGCGGCATCCATTACCACACTTCCCTGCATAAATACTAACTTCCCTTACAACTGCTAGTTGTAGAACATCTATACTCTCGTCTATTGTATATACCTCATCTAATATCATTATCTCTTTTGTTTGTCATCCATCTTTTCTTTTAACTTATCCCATCGTATGAGTCGGTAGTGTAGATCATCATTCGTCACCATCATATCTCTCCTATTCTTCATATTCCCATTTATTTCATATACTATTTCCACAGTCACTACGCATGTTAGTTCCTACCATCCACTTATCCAAACTTATCCTACGTAATTCATTACTTATTGCCAGATCTATTATTCAACTACCATTCTCTCCTCGAAAAGTTGTCACTCCGGGAATGTTGTCTATCACTAACATTTCGTCGAAAGAGTTCCACACTTCCAAGAGTTTCCCACACTTATTGGTCGTCTTATCCGCCCAGATAACTGATCGGCAATTAAAATCCCCGCACACTACAATATCGTTCCCTGTGTACTCTTTTAAAATATCTTTTATACGTTGAATATCCCTTGATACATCCTCATTTATTTCTAGGTAGCGGTTTATTAATATCATTTCTACGTCCCCTGTTGTAAGGCAAGTTTGCATATTTTCTCCACAATATCGACATATTTTCATACATATTTCCACAATATCGACATATTTTCATACATATTTCCACAATATCGACATACTTGTATCCTGTTATTAACGATATAAATTGTACTTAATGATCTCCCTTCTTGTATTTTTCTATAAGAAAGTGGTATGTAGCAGAGATTCCCTCGGATTGTGTAAGGCTCTTGTACACAACAAATATCAATTTTATTAGTTTCTACATAATTTGGCAATATAAAACACCCTAACTGCCCTTTCTGCAAATTTCTTTTGTAATATTCTAATAGCCATATTGCGTACTATGTACTAGATTTTTCTTTCTCAATCTAAACTCCTCACATTCCTTGCTGCGTACATCATGATCACTGCACCGCCCTCTCAAACAATTTACACATCTTGGTCTCCCACGAGTCTCACTCCTCGTAGTTATGCCCCAAAACTCCGCAATGCCCGCAAATTTCTTTTATTTCAGTAAAGAATTTGCTAATATGATTGTACCTCTGGTATCGATAGCATTGCACAGGTTCTACGTATTCATCTGCTCTGTAGGATTCCAAATCTTTATATAATCTACTCCCTTGTTTCAGTTGTTCCAACTTCTGTTGTTCCACCCTCTAAAATCCAGTGTTCCATATCTTTCCTTTTTTGTTTGTCTTCTTCCTACCAAACGTATTCTACCCTTTCTTTATTTCCTTTCGCAAATTCACCTCTCTGGTCCCAATCTTTGTCTCTACAAATCCACTTCTGTAGACACACATCTCCAGACTTGAATCGTTAAGCATATGATTCTTCTCAACTTAGTATACGACCAATTTCACAATTGTGCGCATCCAATTTTGTTTCAATCCTTTGTATGTCACCCTTCCCACACAATATATTCCCAAATTTACTCATTTCTGTATTCCAAGTTTCAACTATTCTATTCTCAATCTTATTTGGTATCTATACGACTATCTGTACTACCTGTTTACTCTTTTTCAACAATGGTTGTCATTACGGTAAAACATAAAATATATTTGTAACAATCTTTCTTTACGGTGTTCAAAAAAATGTTTACCAAAATGATGAACATTGTTTTTGACTCTTTTTTCAGTTCTGGGGTGTACATCATTCCATGGAAAATTATTTCTCTGAATATGATTGTTAACAATTACAATGTTATTTTTATTGCTAATGTCACAAGTAAAATTATGACATTGTAAAAAAGGGATATGGTTGCCTACAGACTACACATAAAATAAAAAGACATCACAAATAGTGAATAGGTTACAGGCCTAATATAGGAGTATAGCTACCTGTTACAATATTTTACATTTCCACATTGTCTTGAAGTAAGTCCTACGTGTTCGCATGGCCATTAGACAAAGTTCTGTCAATTATCCGTTAAAAGACAGGTCTCATACTATGAAATGCAATTATCAAGTTTCACATTGACCCTCAGTGCATCAAAAAACAGGGTCTCCAAAAGGACTGTTTTTTTGTTTCGTTAGATACAAAAGTCGATCTTTTTTGGCAGCACTGAGGGTGAGCCATGCAACAAATGAGCTAACTAAGTTAATACTGAGTAGTACTACACAAGTTAAACCCCAAAACTGTGTCTGACCCTCAGTGCACGGGTACATGAGGTCTCAGATATGGCGCGTTTTCACTTTCCGCGACAAACTTTGGCGAACCAAGTCAGGTTGCACTGAATGTCAGCCATCAAATTTACAAAATAATTCAATTTAGCTACTAAAGGTCATGTTGTAATCACAAGAATTACTTTGACTGATGCTCAATGCACTGAGATAATAGTATTCAGAAAGAAGTATATTTGAGAAAATACTGGGTCGCGACCCGTTTTAGGAATTTTTGTGGGTCACAAAAAGGTATTGGGAGAAAAATACAGGTGTCTTCTAAAATCATTAGAAGAAACAACATAAAAATTTCAGCAAAATCCAAATTTGTGTGTATAATGACCTGTTTGGCTCTTATAAAATCTGCCCCCTAATTTTCAACTTCTTTGATTAATAATTATTAAAGTTCTCAACAAATTCTTCTTCTCAAATGTACGCCAATATCCTTCCATTTTCATATATACTCACTCAAATATTCCACTTTCATCTGCCTTCAAATATACTCTCTAAATAATAGCTTTCTCTCTTCTTTCTTGAATCTTTTACTGAACAATAATCCAAATTGGTCAATACTCCAATGTCTCGTGCAGTTTTCAAATACGAGTCAGTTGAAATCTAATAGGCATATTAACACTTCTAACTTTGCCAACTTTACTTTATCAATTTTTAAAATATCATTTAACTCAGTTTACATCACAATGCCATAGCTGGTCAGAAGTCTCAAACCAGCAGTTTCCTTCGATACCATGCGACAAGATGTTCAAGGTCGTTCTCTCGCCTCATTCGCGGGCTGCAATCCGTCATTGCCTTACGGTCGTTCCGCCTATAGTCGCCTCGAAGACGTCTCTATAGGGTTTATTCCTCCCACTTCGCCTCAGGACCGTGATTAATTTCATCGAAAAAAATTCGGCCCTATTCCAGTTCGAATTTCGTATTTACGTACTGCCAACCACAGTGTTTAGTATGGAATCTCACTGAGAAAGTTCCCTTCAAACTTGCGGCGCCTAGGCCCTCATTTCGGACTTCCCCTCGGGGTCCCATACCCCATCCCATCGAGCTTGCTCCGGGCAATGGTTGCTACATGCTCGCTTCATGGGTAGAGTAGGAAACGACTTGTATCGACTTAGTCACACATAAAGCTCTTCTGACATGGCGAGATTTCAGACCCCCAATCCAACAGAGCTTCAAACAATTCCCATCACACCGTACCTCAATTGCTGGGAATTGTCGTCTCCCCTCCGCGCTAGTCAGTTTCCATGGCATGTCATTTTCCAAGAACCTAATACACCTTATTGGGATCCCTTCTTCCGAGGTATCTCTGTTCGTCCCGTCTATCCCATCCCTAGCGAACTCCTCTCGTTTAACTGCTCATTTCTACTTTCATTTCCTTTTTACTAGTACCCGGAACTGGAAGTGGTTTAAAACTTCGAGACGTTTTAATATTCCTCTCATCATTAAAGTGTCCCGTTCAGAATTGTTTTTATCTCTTCTATTCAAATCTCAAATAATTCGAGGATAAAAAGTTATCCTCGGCCGAGTTACCCCTTACGTATTTCTCTCGTTGACCACTTTTCTGATGCTACACATAGTGCTTCACGGTTTCTGCTTGTCGGTATTTCCAAAAGTGGTATGAAATTCACCGAGCAAATTTTGAAACCTATCTATTGACACTGGTCTTCAATACCTGTATTAAGAAAAGTAACGCAAAAGCAATTCGTTTCTTTAAGAAATTTTAAAGCGCCTTTAAGCAAAAAGTTTTGATATTTTCAATATGTAAATAGAAACTATGTTCAATTTTGTCCCATTTAAAATTTTTATTTAGACTTGTGTTCATATAACAAAGTTGTTTCATTCCATTCAATGCTTTTTTTAGCCAAATTTTATTTTTTCTCATATTTCAGCAAGATTGTGTTTTTTCAAAACAAAGCAAGATTTTATTTTTCATTTCTTTCGTACATTTTTGTATTAATAGAACAGATTTTGAGAATTTTTGTAACAAGTTGTGATTTGTTTTTGTTAATTTTATTCGTTTTTAGTCGGATTTTCGAGATTTCTTCTGCTGCCCCGAGGACGTCGAGGCAATGTCAGTGCCATATACTAGAGCAACGAGTTCGTTCACATAGGTTTCTGTAGTTTAAAAAATGCGGTGTCTTCGAAATGTTTTAAATAGCATAGTTATATGTAGTTGTAAACTATGTACAAGTCTCTCAACAAAAAGCGAAGAAAGAACAAACTTGGTCTAAAAGGGGCATTCTGAATCTCAACGCTTCGCAATACAGTTCGTTTAGAAGAAAGAACTAGAATATACCAGCCGTTTCGCGCACAATTCTGACTCAGTGACGTCAGAGGAAGCAAACAGCATATAGCGAGCAGTTCGCGATCGTTATCAGTGCTAAGCTGGTGCATTGCAAGGGGACGAGCTACGGATCTTGCGGTACGCAACCAAATCATACAACAACACCAAAATCGTATTTCCCAGCACCAAATTGGCCGAACGTTTCGCTTGACAATCTACAGTGTGTAGTATTATAAAATGTTTCATTATAACTCAAAATAGCTTTCCGGGAAAGGTTCTCAGTTGGAAGCTAACGTTGACGGATCGGTTGTAAAAATAGGCACTTGGCAGTCAGACATAATCAAATAGGGAAGACAAAATTTTGGAAAGACTTTCCGAAGCATGTAAGTGTCGATATATCAAAAGGTGTGGCTACGCTCTCTACAAAGCGAGACGTACGCCATTTCTCACTTTATCGAATAAACGGCGGCGTGTTGTTTCGGCCAAATCTCACCTAAGCTGGACTCCATGTCAGTAGAGAAAGGTACTGTGGACCGATGAATCCACTTTTCAGGTTTCATATATAAATATTGACTGAAAGGCTATTTAGGAAGAAGGATGAAGCAAACTATCTATCCTGTTACAAGAGCGTGGTTCTTAAACCAAGCTCTGATGGTGTGGGGTTACAACCAAGATCTGTCAAGGTGTCGTCACCTCTTGTTAATCGTACCGAACGAACATTTTTGACTTTCGTTGCGCAAGGAATACATTCGCATCGTTTATCGTAACTATGTTGTTTCAAACTAACACAAATGCTGTTACAATGTTGTATTCAACATATCAAATGTTAATAAAATATTTCTTTTTCACATACGTTTCGTTGTGTTTCTTAATATCCTCATTCCAAGCTATTTCTTACGTGAACGAACTTCATAGACTTTGACGCTGTACTTGGAGAACCTGGAAAATGAGCAGTACATGCTCCGAGAACTTCGACGTGCATGCACCGGTCGTCTTACTGATGTATGCAATCCGGCGTACTACACCTTCTACCCGGAGACAGCTGGCGACCATGGTGCCGTACTGCAACGATTGGCAGAGATTAGAACCACCAGACTAGATGCGGCTTGCTATTTCTACCATCGAGTCACACCTGAGCGCAGGGAACGGGTAGTCATCCGGGTGGTGCCGGCTACGATTCCCACCAATGAGATAGCTGTGGAGCTGATCAGATTTCGCTTCATCATCCATCATGTCTCCGAGATGACGAGGAAAGATTCCTCAGGTCGCCTTGCGCCCCTTTAGCTTTATTCATTGGAAGTAAACTGCGACTAGGTTGGGCAACTCATGAGGCTTAACACTCTTCATCAGAGTTAGCAAAGAGTCTGCTCATGATAGCAACCGTGTCCCTCGCTGCCAAAATTGCGAGAAGTTGGGTCACACCCGCAACCGTTGAGGTCGTCCGACGGCCTGCGTAAGGTTCGCCGGATCGCACCCAAAGGAACGCAGTGATTGTGACCAGTGTCTAGTTCGGTGTGCGAACAGTCGCAGCACAGAGCACTTTGCGTATTTGGGTGGCTGCCCAATCCTCGCAGAGTTCAAGTTTCAGCGACGGAGACAGATGGAGACCTCCCCCTTGCCAACATTTGGTTCCGCCTGGGCCGACCTCGCCGGCGGTCGAGCGAATGGGGACACTCCACCCCCACCCCTCCACGACTCCTCTCACCACAGCTGTCCACGCTCTCTCCACCTCTCTTCCAGAATCCTTCGCCAACGTCTCAGGTACGGAGGAACTCAAATTCGATCACGGCTATCTCAAAAACTCCCCCCCTGGGAGGGTACACCACCTTAACGAAGCACTTACCGTGCGGGTAGTGGAGGTTTGTGTTACAAGAACTCGTTGACCAGATTCAGAAGATTCAATTGGAAGTTGTTGCAATACAGGAAATCGGATGGCCAGAAACCGGATGCATTAAAAAAGGAAATTTTATCTTCTATTACAGCGGTTCCGCATCCAGAACAGGTCAAGCAGGGACTGGTTTCCTTTTGAAGAAAACCCTACAAAATAAAGTAATAAATTTCACGCCCATCTCCGAAAAATTAAGCAAACTAAGACTGAAAGGAAGGTTTAATAATCTAACTTTAGTAAATGTAAACGCACCAACAAAAGAAAAGTCCGAAGAGAATAAAGAAATGTTTTATTAAGACCTTCAAAAAACAATTGATCAAGTACCTAGAAGCTATATTTTAAGTCCTGGGGGACTTTAATGCACAACTAGATAGAGAAGGCCTTCCAAAAGGTAACAGGAAAATATATAATACATAATACCACTCATGAAAACGGAGAACTGCTACGTGGTTTTGCGGAATATAATGACTTCATAGTAGCGAGCACAGAATTTCAGTATAATCAATAATAATTCAGTAATTGACAAAGGTACGTGGATCTCACCAGACTTGACAAAAATAAATCAAATAGATCATGTCATTATTAATAGAGCCAAGAAGGAACTAATAAAAAATGTAAGATCTCTCAGAGGACCCAACATAGACTCCGATCACTTCTTAAAATTATCCTGCAACAAAAACTACCTAAGATACAGAATGAAGAGAAAAATAATAAAAAGTATCTGGATCAACTACAAGATCCAAAGATCTTGAAGCAATATAAAAGGACAATGAAGGACATGATAAATAATAACGAAACTGGAGAAATAGAAGAGGATTGAGAAAATCTTGCGAAAACAATAACCAAAATAGCTGAGAGTGTCATAGATAGGAAAGCAGGCAAAAAGAAAATTGAGCGAAAGAAAAACAATGAGCGAAAGAATAACTAGAATAACTAATTCAGTTAATAAGTAGAAACAGTTACGATAATTACACATCGGAGAGGAAAAAGGCAAATAAAGTCTGTAAAAGAGAAAAGAAAGTGGATCAATAGCAAAATAATCACCATGAACGATAATTTCAAGAATGAATCAAGAATATTCTTTGGGGAGCTAAAAAGGAATAACAGTGGAAACATGAACGTCTGTAAAGATAAACATGGGAACATGTTAACACAAGAAAGTGCAATACTAGCAAGACGGAGATCTTTCTTTGTCAATATATTTAATTCTCCAGATCTAATACAAAGAGGCACTCAAGATTCACATGACCAAGAGACAGAAATAAGAAATGACATCGCCAAACCCTTGTTTAATGAGATATGCTATATAATTAAAACTTGAAACGGAATAAGGCAGCTGGAACTGACATCATCCACGCCGAGTTAATTAAATGTGTAGAGAGAACCCTTAAAAAAGGTAATACATAATTTGATACTAAAATGTGGAATCAAGAAAAGTTACCATCTCAATGGAACGAGAGTATAATCTTCCCAGTTTACAAAAAAGGTAATAGGTTCGATTGTAAAAATTAGACCCATAGTGTTGTTAAACAACACATACAAAATTTTTGCTGCTCTTGTGAATAAGCTAGTTAATATAGATAAATACAAACTCAGTGAAAATCAAGCAGGACTTCGTAGGAATAGATCGAAAATTGACAACATATTTGTAATGCGACAAATCTATCAAAAATGTTATGAACATGGAATCGAATTACACAATATGTTTATTGATTATATCCCGGCTTTTTTCAGTACTAAGAAATAAAATATTCGAAAACCTAGTAAAATATAAAGTACCAGCAAAATTGAGGAAAATTATACAACTAACTCTAACACCAAGGCCAAAGTCATGATAAACAACAAAATGAGTGACGAATTCTCAATGGACTATGGAGTTAAACAAGGAGACGCTTTGTCTGCAACATTAATACATCTAGGGTAATATTTGAATAGAGTCCATAGGTATTAAAGGAAATATAACAAACCGATTAAAACAATGTGTTACCTAAGCAGACGATGTTTTACTGACAGCACGGACCAGAAAAGCATTAGAAGACGTTTTTAAACTCTTGAAGGAAGTATGATCATTTGGATTACAAATAAATCAAGGAAAAACCAAATACATGAAATGTAAAACTGGTGAAACTATATCACAAGAAGATTTGACAATGAAAAGTACCAATCAGTCAGTTCCTTTAAATATTTGGATTCAATTTTAAATCAAAGTAATTCCACCGAAGAGACTTCCGAGAGAATTGCAGCCGGTAATAGAGCTTACTATGCTAATATGGAACTATTCAAGAGTAAGCAGCTTTCAAAAAGAGAAATTTGTCGTAAGACCCATAGTAGCATGTAGCAGAAACGTGGACTCTCAAAGAATATATCAGAAGGCTAAATGTCTTCGAGAGGAGGATCATGAGAATATACGGTCCGGTGCAAGAATCTGAGGGTACCTCGAGAATCAGATACAATTATGAAATTGACAACTTCAAGTCATCAAAGTATCAAGTCAAAGAATATAAAAAAACATAATAGCACTCAGACTTTGCTGGTTTGCATACCTGCATAGAATGCAGGATGAGAGAACAGTAAAAAAATCTATAACTGGTACCCTGCATCAACAAAGAAGAGAGGAAGACGTATTGAAAAACATCAAAGAAAAATCACGAACTGGCCCGTATTGGTGCAAGACCGAAAGAGATGGAAAGCTCTCGTGGAGCAGGTCAAAACATCAAGAAAGATGTTGTAGAACCTATTAAGAAGAGCATACTTCATATCCCAAGTCGATGTTTGACGATGATAGAAAGCGTAAAGTTATACAAAATCTCCTCTATTTAAAGCTTTTTTGCTAATTGAAGATGACATTGTAGCTGGAAACAGCATTAATATAGTACATGGAGGTTATCTTCTTCACAGAGTTGTGTGGCATCAAAAGAAATCTTTCGCTATGATTGCCACCACTTATCTTGAGTTTGTTAAAAAAACATCATGGTAGTTATACAATCATTATTTTTGACGAATATCTAACTGATGTAGCAAACAAAAGCACAAAGAGCACTGAAAGATTGCGACAATCAATGAAACAATGCTGCGGAAGTAAAATTTCGATGAGTCAATGATTGCGAGAATTTCTCAGGGAAAAAATTTTATTCAACGTAAAAAATAAGAAACGTTTGATTGCCATGATACACAAGAAATTCATGGAAGCTAATTTGTCGTTAATGCAAGCTGTAGAAGACAAAGATGTTTTAATTGTTACTACAGCGATTTCTATGTCTACAAGTTACAAATCTGTTTTTAATATCGGAGAAGATATTGACCTACTCGTACTGGCACGGCATCTTCCAAACGTTTATTTTAGGAAACCTGGAAAAGGAAAAGTTGAGGAGCAGATACACTCTTCTACTAGCTTGCAATATGGAAATACAGTTGTCGAAAATGTATTATTTTTATATGCTTTCAGTGGGTGCGATAGTAAATCGGCTCTGATTAACAGAGATAAAATAAAGTTCTTCAAGACCGTGGGAGACTGAGTCATCGAGTCAAGTTGTACAGCTTTTCAAGGATTAAAATGCAAATTGTGAAGATATTATCAAAGCAGAAGAAAAGTTTTTGATTGCAGTTCCACTGATAAAACCAGTTTAGACAGTCTCCGATATGAATAATTCACCAAATCCACACCAAACCTTACTTTCAATTTAGCTTCATTACCTCCTAAGAGCAATGATACACAATTTCATTCCCTCAGAACCTACCACCAAGTTCAATCATGGTACAACAAACAAAACAATTCACTACAATGGGGATGGAAAAAGTAAAATAGGACTCATTCCGATGAGAGCCACCAAGGACCCTGCTCTAGCAATTGTATAAAAAACTGTGTAATGTTCTTGCAAAAATGGATGTGGTCAAGCAAGCGGATGTAGAATGACGAGGTTAAACTGCTTTGTATTTTGTTTTTGTAAAGAACTTTCATATTACAATGTCACAGACGTTTTATCAGACAGAGCGAATATGAAGAAACAACATTTGTTAATCAGTTATTGTCATATTGTAGAGTAAGATGAAGATAAAACCGGGGATGAAGGTGAAGTACAAGATAAAGATTAGGCAGAAGATGAAGAAAATGAGATTCTCGAAAAAGGTTTTCAGGACACCATCGATCAACCAGGTCCATCGACAAAATCGAAAAGGCTAAGATACTAATGTCAAGAACATGTGAAGTGGAATAGACTTAATGGGGACATGACTAAAAAACGCGCCTTCTACTCATCCCCATGATGGTGAAGAAAAGGGTAAACCATAAAATAAACATAAATTTAATTGTGTCAATATTTATTCACGTTTCCATATCGAATGTCTCTTCTATGTGCCTACCTTTTTACGTATTCCTTCTATACCAAAAAATGTTGGAAATTAAACAATGTCTTTTTTACAATAACTGTTTGGGTCGTAACTCGAACCGGAAACGAAAAAAATGTGAAAAAGTCGAATTCGCCGCCCTTTTTTCAAGATTGCGGCGCGAGTGGCAAATCTTGGTGGTCGAAAACTCAGCATTACAATTAGAATGTCCATCTCAAGAAGAGTGCCAAAAATAAACTCTCCGTGACCTTTTGCAATGTCGAACCTACCTGGTTGCTGGACTATGCGGCAATGGAGGAGAAAGGCTGAAGATCGAGAGCAGCTGAGAGCCATACTGTAGGAAGCCAAGGCTAAACTATAAACGCCCGTTTCCAAGAGCAATAAAGTTTGCGACATTTATGTCGAGATAATTTGCTAAGGTGTACACGAACCGCAATTTCTCTCGCAAGTTGCTCTCAGAAAGCCCGGGCGACATCACTTACTGACTGATCTCGGACGCACTTGCTGGAAATATGTCGTACGTGTTTACACTAGCAACTCTAATGTCGCCACTTTGCGCGTTCGGAGTAGAAAATGGCGTCGTGTTGAGGAGAATTGAAGTTGTGAATACATTTTTTGGTAAAGCTGTGTGATCAAATGAGATGTATTTGTATTGATTTAGATAACGACCAAAATAAGGAGAAAAAAAGGAATGTGTGAATAGGTTTTCCATGGACAACAACGATACCCGATACTTTTATGCGAGTCATGATTCTAAATATTATGTATGTATTGTAAGATTTGATTAATTTACAATAAATAATGAAAGTTAATAGATTATTTTCAGTATAAAATGTATTTCAAACGAATGGTGGCCACAACCACAGGTAGCAAATGACAAAAGGAATAGGATGAAAGCTTTTTGGCAGTTTGGAACTCGTTCAAATAAACAATCTAAGTAAGAGACGAAGAAACAGATTTTATCTTATGGAAAATAACATGTATTTCGTAAGAAGGAAACAACTGAATTCGCGTGTCTTTAGAAGGACGAGAAGGTCGCACCAGGGCGCGGCGAGGCATACTCTAACCCAAAAGCACAATAGATTTATGGTTTTAAAGGAAGACAACGTTCGTGGGAGTCTCTAGGGTGTGCGTCACGACCAGTATTTAGGGTGCCTAGCACCAGATGTTAAAATGATGGATATTTTAAAGGGCGGGAAACGTAAACAAATATTACGTCTTTGATGGCGATTGCCGCGTAGTGAAAATCGCCGCAAAAATGACGGTTGCAGAAAATTCGTTGAGAACCAGAAGCGTCGAAAACGCCGATCATGGATTGGCCCGACGCGTCCAGAAACGAGTCAAATCTAGCCACTGACTAGAAACGTCGCGAAGTGGGGATTTCGATTCTATTGGGACATGACTGTTCAAAATTTTAGATCGTGGGTGGAAATGGTAAATGACGTAGTAGCAGAAGACCCATTTAAGCGACTGCAACATCAAAATAACTCTCACTCGGCTCAATCTCGTCTCAGCTCACATTTCACATTTTTCGTTCGAGCTCATATTCAGACAGCTCAGATTTTAGAAAGTTTTTAGTTCGAGATGCAGCTCACATCTCAGAATATTTTCCGGTCGAGACTCACTTTCGGATTATAGAGCATTTTTGTTAGTGCTTTTAAATTATAAGCAGTTTACTATTGTTCGCTAAGATGTTCCACCGCTAAAACATTACGTTGTAACAACAACGTTGTTGAACATTCCGCCGAGTTGATCTCTTCATTCGGTCCGAAAACGCCGCGGTTGTTCGGTCGTGGTATCTCTCACGGGGTTGCCCGGAAGCTCTTGGGACTCCTGTTTCGCGGAACGAACCGGTGGTTTTCTGAGAATGATGACGTCACCTGCTGGAGCGACTACACGCGCCATTGATGACCTGCTGAAATGCCATCTGGAAGTCTGCTCTCCATTTTTCACATCGACTGAATCAGCTGTCAACTTGTAAGGTAGAGCGTAAAAGTTGGTTGCATCCTACTATAGATAATAGGCGCAGTGGCGAGAAGAATAGTGACTTATTAATAAATGATGAAAGCCCAAGCAGTGAACAATTGAAGTTGATTATCTATTGAGAACTATGGGCAGTGATATGAAAGGGTTAATAAATCCTCAATGTAATGTAATTTTCACTAAAAGTTTTTTTGTTTTGATAATAGTAACTGTGTTAAATTCAGTGTACCATGTGTGTCTTTTTGGGGGATGTAAAAGGGTAGTATTTTGGGTTGTGTGTTAACATTAAAATAACTAAGTTAATTTATTTATAACGCGTTTTCCTAGTAAGAACCCCAGTATGTGTCCTTCCGTTGATTAAAATACAGGCACGAACCCTCAAAAGATATGACTGAATGGTGAATGAGGGCGAGCCATTACACCATTACTTTAACTCATGCTCACTTTTTGTTTTGCTTGCCCATCTAAATTTAATATTCCTTTTGTTACAGTATCTCGAATTTTCTCTCAAGTTTTTTGGAGTTAGCTTTATTGCAATGATTGTTGTACTGATGGCACAATAAATCCCATACATGAGAATATTAGATTCCAGCTTCAAATTTTGTCCTGAGACACAATATGCCCTTTGCATCGTTAGGCGACGCCCCATATATTAACTAAACAACGACTTCGTGGCGCAAGTATCTACTCCGTCGACTTCTAATGCCAAGTCCGTAGGTTCGAGTCCTCTCGTGGGAACGTTTATTTTTATATTTTCATTTCTGTCAATAAAATGTTCCACCTGCTTGTACATACTTACAGCTTTTACACATTTTTTACAATTAATTGAAGACCTTGCGTTCATTTTGTTTTATATGACGCCTACATCATTGCCATCGGAGAAATGAACTCGATCATAGAGAGATTTTATTATTAATTGACAAATATGAAAAAGGTTCATTTGAAGTACGTTATATCCTAATAAATCAGAGATAACATTGATAAAAAAGAAAAATTCAACAAAGATAATATAAAGTCATAATTTACCATACTTATTGAAGAATATTTCTATTCATTCGATTAAAAAAAATAATCCCTCGTATCCGATTATTCACAAAAGCACGGAACTGGCACAACAAAAATACTCCGGAACATACCTTACGTGACTTAAGGCTCATATATATCATTTTCATGAACCAAATTTCATTTATTTGATCGAACGTAATTGTTAAGTACACGAGATGAAATTAGTACATTTAACTTTTTTTTAAAACTCTACATCTACACTCACAATTAACGTGAATATACAAGTATAATGTAAAATAAAAGTGTTTACATGAATCAGAATAAATACTAATAACTACGTACTACAGTAAATACTGTTCTTTAATAAAAACGTAACATACTTCTTCGCCCTTATTAATCCCATGCTAGACAGGGTCGGCGTAGATTGTGGTGGGGGGTGGGAGGAGGATACTTGATTTGGCTGGCTGGGAAATTTCAGGGTGCCGGATGCGTGTGATTGGGAGTGAATGATATGGGAGTGAATGATGATGAGTGAATGTTGTCGTGGAATGATAGGACGGGAAACGGGACAGCCTCAAGAAAACCGCCAACACCGCTTCGTCCACCACCTCGAATTCTACTTGGATCGGACCGGGTTTGACCGGTGCGTCCCCAGAGTTGCACTACGCCAAGGGTCGCCCGCACAATATACGACGCGTACTTAACTTCGACTAACAGCTCCACACGAGCGGCACAAAAAACTTGCAAACAAAATGTCGCTAAACTTTCACGTCAGCTCGAAATCAATCTTGTATGTCCCGAGAGAAGGGATTTTGTGTTCACACGTTGCTGCAACGCACTCTGAGAGATGGTCTGGCAAATTCAGAAACTCTCCGAGAGACTCAGAGAGAGTAGATATCAATTCGAGCATGTTATGTCGACATATTTCTTGCTCGTGGAAACTGACCTTAAGGGTTGTACGGCTCCAGAAGAGGAGGAGGAGGAAGATCGGAAGACCTTCTACCTCATGAAATGGTCCGTAGTCGTAGTACACAAAATCGCCTATATTCTTAAGACTCCAGGGTTGGATACCATGTCCCAGATGATCCAGATACTTCCTCTCCTTGCCACTCTTCAATCACGTCAGTGATTACAGTCCCACAAAATAAGAAATTTTCTGTATCACAGACACGGGTATATGGATTCGACGTATTTTTTGATGCTGAGAAAGATGCCGATGTCCCCAGAAAAATCCATCGTGTCAATTTTTAATTATTGCCGAATTACCTCAGCAAGTTATAATGAAAAAATGGCAATCGATGGGGGATGAAGGGGCTTAGACATCTAGGTAATATGGTGTTATGTAAAGTTTTGTGTAAAATAATGCAATTTTAAGGCCATTTAGTGTTGTGTAAGAATTGCTTTACCCTATGCAAATAAAAGGTATTCGTAACATAATGGTTTGTATTTTGATAATAAGGAAAATTTTATGTTTGGCTCATGGGTACCTTGTTCCCTCTTATTAAATGTTGAATAATTGGAACAAAACAGTTTTCCGGGAGAATACATTAAGAAGAAAATTGGTCCAAGTGCTGAACCTTGGGGGGGGGACAGCTATGACAGTTGGGAACCCCGGATAATTTTATTTAAAATTTTAATGAATCCTAGTACAAATAATATCCTACTATCTTTCCTTCGTGTTTTGGCAACCAGAGCACCTTCACGTTACTTGTAATATTTCCATTTTTTTATTAAAACCTGGTGAGGTAATCGGCGATAACTAAAAATTGACACGATGGATCTTTCTGGGGACAACGGCATCGTTCTCATCATCAAAAAATACGTCGAATCCATATACCCGGGTCTTTGGTACAAAGATTTTTTTTGTGGGACTGTGTTAGGCAAAGGACGGCTACTTTATGCGATATAAAAAATCCGCGGCGGCCTAGCCGACAAGGTAGATTCTATAAAGCACTTGATGGTTGAGTACTCTGTTTCGGTGTTGCTCAATCAAGAAACCCACCTTTTCTCAAGCAGCTGTCTAACGCTCTCCGGACACCACAAGCACCTCAATATCAGTACCACCGGTCCCTTTGATGGCTTAGCGATTGCATACGACACAAGACGCCACACACGTATATAAACACCCACGCCCACCGAAATGGAAGCGACTACTGTAGACCTGGGCACCCGCTGTTTTATTTTAGTTTTGGTTTATAACCGACCGGTTAAATGACTACTTCACTCAGAGTTGCAATCTTTATTTGGTTTAGAACCGAACGTAATTCTAGCAGATAATTTTCACAGGAAGAACCTCCTAAGAGCTGTGGCATAGACAATATACTCGGAGGGACCCTTCTCCAATACTTAAACATGTCATTTTTAGTCATGACCCCAGCCACTGGCCCCACCCACCTCGTACATGGTGAACCCCACGAGTTGAATAATTGGAACAAAATTACTGGAAAAATCTACATCATATTTTAAACCATCGATATCGGTGCCGTTGAGATGGATAAGGAAGCCCCAATGCCTCATAAGTCCACAATTAGTCCAAATTGGAGGTATTATACCTTGTAACACAACTAAACCGTCAGTGGTCTGAGGGTGCTCGGGTAATTCAAGCACCACTACCGGGAAAACTAATTTAAATAAAACACAGAATTAAAATAATACAACCGATTTAATTGGTCATTTGCCGGCTAACTACTCTCATCTCAGGGAATTTTACACTTTAACATTGGGTGCGAACATAAATGAGCCCCCCAGGTTCCTTGTTAACGAGGAAACGTTCACAAAAAATAAAATTTGACTTAAATTTACTTATAATCTAACATTCGTCATGCACCCACACAAAATATACCCCAAAAATTCACACGCAAACACACAAAACTAACATGACTATTTCTCCGAAAGCTTGAGAATGTTAATTAACAACCAGTCAAACTGAAAAAAATATTGATTGAATTAAAAAAAGAAGACATAATTGCTCCTTATTCTCAAGGCCGTTATTTACACAAATACAAGAGTTCTGAGCGCAGGCCATTTCAGTTCTTGTTCGAAGCACTTGTTACGATTGCTGCCGCTTAGTTGTTTTAACTACTGGGAGTCCCAGCTTCCACAGATTACCTTAACGATTTGATGACCATACCAGTCTAAGCAATTGAGAAGGCGAGAATGCCCTGGTTCAGTCTCAGCTTGATGGAGTGCGTCCTTTCAGATTATCTGCAGCCATCACCAACAGTCTGCTTTGACGGATGTAGTAGAACTAGCCATGGACCTCTCGTACTGAAGTTCCGCTCCACCCTCACCGTCTTGTTCATCCACAAACGAGTTTATTCACCGTATTGTAAAGCGATTCCGTAATATCGGCGATCGCTACTAGCTACAACGGAAGTAGTCGGTTCTCCAACTTGTTCTCGAAACAAACATTTTAAAACTCGAGTCTGCGCAAGTACTGCATAATTCGGGCTGCAATTAAATTAGTGATCAACACTTATTTATCCGAAACTATACGATTGAAAATCGAAACATGATGTCGGACTGACTCTCATGATCTCTCTCAGAAAAGAATCTTTGAATCACTAACAAATTCGTGATGAAACTCAGAATCTCCGAACGAAAATATCTGAATGAATCAAACTCTGGAATCTGAAGCGAATGAAAAGCGAAAAATAGCGAATATCTTAATGAGTCTCGAATGCGAAGCAAAAAATCAATAGTGGAGCCTCTCGGCGTTGTATTTTATCACCTCATCTCCCACTCAGTCCACACGAAGTAAAGTCACATGATCCAGTTTTTGAAACCCATGTGACTATTTTTCACGAGTAACAACAAATTCTCCCTCCATTCGTAGTTATCACGATTGGTTGAACTTACAACGACAAGTACATGTTTCTAACCAATCGGAACGTTTCTCTCCATGAAAGTTTCTCACTTCGACGGTTCCATCTAGTTTAACCGACTTTTCCATAATTTTGAATCTAACGCTTTTCGAGAATAACAACACAGTAAATTTAAAAGGTTCTCGAACCTTTAAGTGTCATTCATTATTATTTCGGAACATCTTTTTCTCACGCATCTGCGACGCTCCCAGCCCCTAGTCGGTACTTGTGATCGCTGCCGTCTCAAACAATTACCAAGTCCAACGAGTACGCCAAATATATTCTCCCCCACGTTTTCCGCGATCTATTGCCGAACCATTCTTCTCTTTAAACTTTTAAAGGGAGGCTTCCTCACTCCCTAACCCCCAAACATGTGCTCTTTTGGCCAGGTCCTTTAAACTCCCACAGCTCTGTTACTAGCATTCAACAATTTTTCAGTTGGCGTTTGCGTCTTAGGAAATTTTCTCTCCCCCATCCCACTTTCAACCGAAACCCGTGCGCCATTTTTTCGACCACCCGGTCAACTGTCCGCTCACACTCTACACCATAAACCGGCGTCCCTATCGGCGGTCGTTCACCCTTCGCGGTAGTCGTAACGTTCAGCTCTGAACTTCCGCCTTTTTGACATATTTTATTCGTTCTAAACGTGCTTTTATATTGTTATTAATTAATAATTATTAAATTCTTACAACCTCTAGCATCCCTAGGGTAGGGGTGGGAACGAGTGACAGGTAAAAATTATCAAGACCGTCCAATATTGGTGTTGAATACATCTGCGATCGCAGTTAAAGAAGTGTCACACTCTCAGTGTCAATGATCACCCCTATGAGTTAACATACTCCGTTTCGTTAGGGGATGAAATGTAAAAATAATCAAAAATGACATTAGTATTGAGATGGGAGTTTTCGAGATCGCTGAAATTAGTTGTGACATTCTCGAAAACCAAAAAGTTGAAAATCAACCCTTATACCCCCTTGGATGTTATGTATAAATTACCGAAAATGATAGAAAACAGTGAAGAGTTCCGAGTTTTCGACGTCGCTGAGTTTAATGGTGTTACTCCTCACCTCTACAAACATTGTGATAAATTTCACTGTAACTCTATTTTAACACCACCTCTCCATCCCTTGCATGTCATATTTAAAACTGGCACCACTGCATCCTGTATCCATTGTGTCCTCACGGCGAAGGCCACATGTTTGGCAAATCCAAACATTTTCCAAACCTGTCCATTGTAGTATACTATTCCTCCAAAATTGACCACAAATTGTCAAGCGCTTAAAATTTGTTTTAATGAATGTTGAAAGTAATGTTAGTAATCCGTTGGGTGATGGGAAGACAATACTTCATGCCAAAGAAGCATCTTAAATTTTCCTTCTGTGTACAAGGATATTAAAGAGGAAGTTGACGAGCGCAAGTCTCAAGCATGAGCAAATGTCAGAAAAGAAGATGCAATAGAATAACTGTAAAAGTGTATACCTAATTTGCTTTCATGAGTTTCTAATTCCCAGTCTGTATTCACGACATACACGTTGCATCCATTGCTATATGCATTCAATGTTTAACAATGTTGCGGTTCACGAAGCCAGTATTTTAATTTATGTTGTATATGTATAGGAGTGAGATATTTTATTTATTAAAAGATTCTTTTGGGAAAAACTAAACCGGCACGCCAAAAATCTTAAACGTATGCACATAAAATATTTATATCCATTGTAATTTGCTGTTTACACACATCACATATTTGTTTCTTTGCATTTTATAACCAAATGTTTGGCAATCACGTTCCTATGGGGTAAGCGGTATCAAATTTTTATTTTTTAATAATTTTAAAATGACCTTAAACTTAACATAGGGGATATTTGAATATATATCTCCTTAGCCATTTACAATTTACAGAGTGTAAAAATGAGTTTCTTATTCATTTATAGTCATTTGTATTGTGGCAGAATGGAAATTTAATTGTTTATAATCATTAATTAATAGAAAGGCGCCTCGACTAGCTCTATCTCAAGGTTCCACTAGTAATTGGGTTCGCAATTTTTTTTACCTAAGGGAAAGAACCATACTGGGGTTCCACATAGAGGAAAAACGCTTCGTGACAAATTAACTTAAATAACACAATCATGTACAATAATGATAAAACCCTCATGCAATCCCCCCAAAAGCACACGTTACTCCCTGCCAACGTTAACATGAACACACTGACATTACCGCCGAATTCGGCTTCAACACAACAATCAGGAATTTTAAACAGATTTAAATTCTAACATAAACATTAAAAATTTCTCCTTCAACACAATAAAAAAACACTGAATTTACATGAACTCTCTCTTCTTGAAAAAGGCTGTTACATTTATGACAAATAAAAGAGATAATTAGGCGGAGTTCTCTTGTGATAATTGGCCCCTCTTCGCAATAATCAAGTCCACAGTACTAGGCCTCTTTTTACAACAAGTTAGCACTAGTCTTCTCGCACAAGCGCATTACGACGTGGGTTGGACGCCACCAACCGTCGTGCAAATACCTCATCAGATGATCAATCAAACCCGACAGTGGTGAGTAGAGGGTGCGTTGACCTCGCAACGCCGGTCAAGCTCCGATCTCACGGCGGCTCCTTTGTGGTGGCGCCACCAGCGACAACTCGACAGGTGGTGACTCCTTTCTCTCAACTACGCGGCTCGGGCGCCCTCAGGCGTAGCGTCGGCCTGAGATTTTGGACAAATCAGTTAACTTTAACTTAACTGAGCCGTAGCTCTGCTCACGAACAATCTACCAGACTTGTTTGATGCTCCCGAAAAAACCGACAAGTAGTGAGCCGCGCGCAGCATCTTCAAAAAAGTTAAATACTGGTGTTCTGCGCGAAAATCTCTAAATACTGGTCTGCGAAAAATCTTCGAAAATAATCTAAATAATAATAGGGCAAAAGCCTCGAAATACTCGTCTCAGAGTAGTAATGAAAATGTACGCAAAAAAATCTCATGTAATGTGCTGAATCTTCATTTGCCATTCCTTAAAAGGGTTTCATCACATCCTACACCTCTTATTCCACTTCCAAAGTCCTCAAATTTTGAATTCCACATTACCGAGGTTTCCAATAACATCACTACTCCCCCTCCCGTGCTTCAGTTCCGATTGAGTGTTTTTCTTTTCACGATCCGCCAATCCTCGGGTGTATTTCCGAACCATCTTCAACCGCTGTTTCGTAACGTTTTTTTCTTAAGCAAGTCGCATCTTGCTTAGTTCTCCCGCGTGTCCCTTTAACATCCCTTAATTTATACGACCGGGATGGTTCGCCTACCCACACCCCCGTCTGCCTGCGATTTCTATAGAGTGGTAAAACCTTTCTCCAACAGGTCCTAGCTTGTCGTGGCGTGGGTCGCTGCCCCTTTAGCAGATGTGGGCGTTTTCTTTGGCAGTGAACCGCACGTTAGCTTCTCACGCCCGCGCTCAACGGTGGACTTTTAAATTCTGTAGAGTGAGGAGGTTCTTCTCCCCTGCTCCGTCGCTCGTTTTCCGTATTTGAAATGCCCGAACAAGGTTGATTTCTGCTGTTCAATTGCGAAATGAATCAAATCTCACAGTATGTTTACACATGAAGCAGCATACCGGAGTGCAATACGCCAAATTTTAATTTTAAACATAAAAAATTAAAAATATGAAAGATCGCAAATTTTTATGGTATATTTATTAGGCTTTATCGATTGTAGTTTTCAAAGCACGTCAATATTATAATTTTGTCATGCTTCGTTTATAATCACGTCAATGTACATGTTTCGGTAATGTGCTTTTTGATTACAATGGATTGGTGTTTGTTTTTGGGGGAAATTGAAAGTTGGTTTTTAATTTAAACAATTTAATGGTAATTAATAGTTAAATGTCATCAGTTACTAAATAAAAAAACTTGCTTTCCTGTTCGCACTTGTAAGATTAACAAATAAGAGAAGGAGGAAGTAATACTTGAAGGATTGAATAACTTCATTGTCCACTTTAGTTTCTTCTGTAAAGGGATTTTGCTCCACCGTCGTTTTGCTTCCCACTTTCTCGCACGTAAGCGGTACACCCATATTTTTTTTCTTCAATATCATTCCATTCTTTAAAATTTGTAAACTACGTTTTCAATAAGTTATCTTATCAGGAACATAAATTAAACCAAGCTTTGTATTAGACTGACTAAAGCAACACGTGCACTCTCCGTTTCACTCTCGTCGAGTTCAACTACGTAGAAAAAACTGCCTGTACCCGATGTGGTTCGTTCTACATATACATACACGTACAACCACATACTTGTAAATATTTGGTATACACGAACACGTAACTGAATTGCAAAAGAATTATTGGAGACGAAGGCTGTGTGGATACGATGCTACTCATGTTATTATCCTCATTAACCGTAAGGAATATCTGCGGATGGTGTTGAAAGGTCAGAACCTAATTGCAAAAAATATTAACCCCCGTCAAATAGAGAAGAAAAGTATGGTGTTTGAGTTAGTAGTTGCCCCTCACAAATGCCGTTGAAGCAACAATACAACAGACTATCAGCATAATCGCTATCGAGATATCTTTCTATAGACGGAACTATCCCTATTAACGACAATGCTCATTGGAGCAAGGTAGAATGATAATGTGTTTTAAACTGCTGTCGTTAATAGAGTTTCGTTTTTAGCTTTGTCGTTAATAGAGTTTCGTTTTTAGCTTTGTCGTTATTAGGGTATCTTGCCTTACTCTACTGGAACGATACTCATACGGACATGGCACTTCTGGTCACAAGATCCAATATGTGTGAAGATTTTGACTCACCATTCGCAGACTAATGGTATTTGAGATGACAATCTGATTCACATATTGAAACTTTGCGTGTCGGTGTAAATCACCGGATCCCTAACTCACGGGTCCCTGGTAGGTGTAAATCGGTACGACAAGACCGATTTGTGAAAACTGTCGCAAATTAATTGAATAAAGTTAATTTTCTGATTTGAATAAAACTAATTTAAAAGGTATCGTCCTACATTTCGCAGGAAGTAGAAAATTCCATTGAACCCTCCTGCTTCGTTCAATGCTCCTTGTATATTATCAATGCCTGCCCCTACGTGAGCTGTATGAAACTACCAGAACATACCCGACACAGCGCAAAGCCTATTTCTCCTCTCTACCGGAAATTGTCGTTAATAGAGTTGCTGTCGTTAAGAGGGTCATTTACTCTAACTACACCTGATTTCAGATATATAAGAACTTTTTAATGTCAAGTTTTTTCATAAAAGCATTTGCCCTATATTACATAACAAAAGGTTGGATCACATGTTGTGGATCATCGTATAGCCACGTAAATTGTAAATTCTGTATTTATGTATTACAAAAAACCAAGTAAATTTTGTGATTAAGTAGATGTGTTTCAAGAAACAAAAATTTGTTTGTAAATTCAATGTCATTTGTATTTGTTTTTATGAAAAAATGAGTTCCATTTTGGTTATAAAATTAAATTGTTTAAATGCTTATTGTTGTATAGAAGCCTAACCAGGCAGTAAGTCAGTGATATTTGTATTTTGTATGTCCGGTAATAACATGTGTTTTTTGGTGTTGCATAAGGGTTTTTATAATGTATGTTTTAATAATGTTAATAAAAATTAATGAGTTAATTTGTCGATCAAGCGTTTTCCTGTAAAGGAACCTGTTACAAACCAAAAGTTTGTAGGGGGTTTATTGTTTATAATTATTGTTTATATATTGTTATTAATCATATCTATTTGTTATAAACATTTTCTATTTTGTGTATAATTAAGTAGTGTCTGTAAAAAACATTCATTCAAACTAGGCGCTATTCGAGCTCTAAGCTACATCGATACTTATCGATAGTATCGATACTGTGTGTAAACTCCATGAACTACTATTCATGAACGTACCCACTATGTACGCTCTATACACGTTCTGTGAATCAGCTATAAATACGGCTGTCTTCAGCCACTCTACATCCATTAGATCGTCGTGAGTCCCGGACGTAGGGACTAGTGTCGTCATGGTGTTAATTGTGTATTTATTGTTATAAACAAGGATTTTTTGGACAATGATTGCCGTAAAGGAATCATCTAGCTGTTGTGTTAATGTGCTACACAGTGCAACGTATGACATTACGCAACCACGAGCATACAATGCTCATATTACATTTTGAGTTTCAGCAGAATGTCGAACGAGCAACTCTGCTGACTTGGTGCAACGAGGCAACCAGCAAAACCAATCAACCACTTCACGGAGGACGAGGCCAGAAGCAGCCTTGTCAACGACGTGAAGGGCATCTCAAGCCATCTAATAAGTATTCTCACTCGTATTAACGAGAATCTGCGTCAAGATCACTAGATCTTGAGCAATTCTAATTATTCCTCGAAAGTGGGGACCATATCGGGAAGACATTCCCGATAGATTCAAAAATCCTGCACTCATGTTACGGTTATTACTAACCATTTCTATTATGTATAAGCAGGTAAATTGTAATTGATCACTTAGTTGATATTGGGGGGCAGTTCTCGAAAACTCGAGAACGGAAGGTTTTTTTTTTTTGATAGATCGCAAAATCACACCTCAAGTTTGCTTATGTATCATTGGTAATTCTGTATAAATGGGGAAATGGGATATTAATATGAACAAATGTTCGTATTTATGTAATTATTCTAAACTCTGTTGAATTTGTTACTCACAGAGAGTTGGTTGCACACAACAACCAACATCAATCTTGCTATTATCCATGTCAAATTAGTCATGCAGCAACTGTAGATATAAGGAAATATATGTGTAAATATTATGATGTAATAAATGTGAATTTGTCTAAACCGAAGAATGTCCACAAAAGAATCCTGTCATTCAATAATCTCCCAGGCTTGTTGAAACACACAAGCAACCCCCTGTATATTATTTATGTTTTACGGCGTTTGGTTATTCGTTCGTAACAGAACCAAAGTATGGTCTATTTCCTTAGTGAAAAAAACGAACCCAATCACGAATGAACCCCTGAAAAAGAGCTAGTCGAAGCATAGAAATTGTTAATAAAAATTAGGTTATCTTAAAATATTTCAATAATTTCATGATCAAAATGAAGAAATCATCCTCGTTCGGGCGTTTTAAATTCGAAGAACTAGCGATGGAGCGGGGGAGGATAGTCTTCCTACTTTCTAAAAAATTAAAAGTCCACCGTTGAGATTTGACGAAGGAAACATTCACTTCTGGCGAGGAGCAGTAACCCGCGATGAGCTCTTTGTTGAAGAGAAAATTTATGGCCGCTTAGAAATGGCAAGTAAGCGAGGGGGTGGGTAAAACGACCCGTCCCGGCCTTATAACCAAGGACACAGGGGGAAAGAAGCAAGTGGTGACTTGTCAGAAAAAAACCGTTGAAAAAGAGCGGTTGGAAATAGTTCAAAATTACGCAAAATTCCCAATCAGAATTTAGGCACAGGAGGGGGAACAGTTGTGGCATTGGAAGTTTTTCGTCACGTGAAGTTCAAAATTGAGAGATCTTGGAAGTGGAAAAAGAGGTGTAGGAAGGGATGAAGTCCATTTAAGGAATGACAAATGAAAATTCTTTTTCCTTGTTGCAGTCTGCTTCTTGTTGTTGTATCTTGAGCCTTGTTGTATCAGATCAGAGAGACGAGATCAGAGACACGAGATTTTTTTGCGCGAAGTGAAGACTTGTAGATCTTTTTGTGAGCAGAGCCACGACTCAGTCTTTTCTTCGAAGTTATCTGATTAGCTCATGATGTCCGATGAGATTTCCGAGTTCGCTAATTTCCGGAACTAATTCGTTAGTCTTTGGCTAGCCTTTTCGGCAGCAAATTCTAAATCCGAGATGCGAGAAAACTCGTACGAAAAATATGTCCATTCGGCGGGCGCTTCCGAGAATCCAGGGACCGCCTTTGAAATTGAACCATGATGGTTTGGGTCCACGCCGCCCCTGAGGGCATCCAGGCAGCATAGCTTGCGGGAGGAAGGCACCACCAGGTTTGCTGGCGCTAGTGACGTCATTAACCGGAAGTCGTTCTGAGGTCGAGGCCAGGTCGGCTTCCCTTGCGCTTGACGCACCCTCCACTCAGCACTGCACTGCTTGATTGGTCATCAGGTTGAGGTATTTTACGATTGTTGGTGGCATCCGACACATATCGTCATGCGCTATTGCGAGAAGACGAGTGCGGGTCTTATTGTTCAGAGGGGCTCGGAACTTTGGACTTTATGATTAATGAAGGCCCAATTAGCAAGAAAAAACTCCACTTAATTATATATTTTAAATACAGTATCAATGTAATTGCATTTCAAGAAGCAAGAATTATTGTAAATTCAGTGTTTGTTTTATTTGTCAAATGAGAGATTATCTTAATGTTTATTCAAGATGTTCAATTTGTTTAAAATTTATGTTTGTCGTTGAGAAGCCGAATTCGGCGGAAATACTAGTGTATTTCATGTTTACATGGGTTACCAGTTATGTGT
>NNCF01129487.1:43035-59503 GCA_002313205.1 Laupala kohalensis
TATATATATATATATATATATATATATATATATATATATATATATATATATATAATACACACTACTTTCTCATACGTGTCTTAGGCTTCACTATTGAGTGACAATAAAAGGATAAATAAAGAATTCTGTTATATCTATCAAAACATTGTTCTCGATATTTCGGTCGTCTTCCTGTTACTTTATTCGAATTGTTTATTCAAGAAATTCTTTAACTACCACTGACATAAGCCGATAGCAATTTGCAAATTATGTCGTATCGTTTTTGGAAGTTAGCTAAGTGGGATAAACATTCTATTTCAAATCAGAAATTAATTATTTATCAGGATATTATTCATGTGAACCAATGTAAAGAGACAATATAACATCCTCATTTAATTTGGTAATTCAGTCAAAAAGAAACTTCTTTGCAAATTCAAAATGTAAATTTCTTTAAAGTAAAATTAAATCTGATTTTTTTACGGTTCTATTATACTACGTATATGACAAAAATAATAAACTAAAACTAACTTTCTAACGAACGCTAAGTCACTAGATGAACTTTGCTACTTTCTTTTATTAGAGATTTGAAAGTAAAAGAAGTATTTAGAATGTTATTTTTTTTAATTTAGTGATTTTTTCAGTCTTATAAATATTGTTAAAGTGTTACGTATTTTCGAATGTACAGTCCGTTTTCTGCCATTCTATGTATTTTATCAGCTTCTTATATTTAATTTCAGTTTACCAAGATTGTATTCTACCTCTGCAGGTCCATTTACACTGCTAAATAACATTCAAGCTTCTCAAAACAGTAAATTAATTTGCACACAAAATTTATTTTTCCGCACCTATACCCCACTTGCCAGCAAAATACAGCTATAGCAAATGCAATTCTTACTAATTATACTTTGCGTACAGAAAATTTAAGCAAAATCGTAGTAGCTATTCTTGAGAAATATTCGAAGACGTATTTTGACCTCCATGTGAAATACTCTTTGAATGAAAGTAAAAAAATAAAAGCGAGAAACTTGAGAGCACGAGCATCAACAACAAAAAAGTTACACAATACGAAATTTAAATGAATTTTTTGATTCATTCCGTCAGAATCGCTGCACACAGACGGACGGACAGACAGACGTTATGCTAAAAACATTTTTAGAATCAAATACCACCAAAACGAATATTTCTGTCAAAATCTCGCTTTCGATTTTTTTCACGATTACAATAATTTCTATTCACTACGTGTATGAGAAAGTAACAATGACTATACAAATTCTCGAGTTTGCACTTAGTTAGAAAGAGTCCCTCAAAGATGATTTTTATTTATCAATGCTACTAAATACCTGCTGTAAGTCATAAATACAGTGCTATAATAACCAAGAATTTATAATTCTCCTATTTTTTTGTTAATTCTAGATGGCGATGGAGTAGATTCTAATACACAAAAAACGGGTTCTGCATCTCCATCAAGAGAAAAAGGAAAATTAATGGAATTTTAAATTTGGAAACAAAATCCAAGTAATGTCAACTCGATAAAAAGAAACCAAATATTTTCTCTACGAACATTCCCATAGACGTCCCAACTGCGTATAGACAATACCTACGCCCTGAGATTGCTAACTGTCCTTGGATTTCATAATTATAACTGTGGGTTTTTGTTTTCCATTTGATTTGATCACCTTGAAATTTAAGTCATTTTACTTTATTCTTCACTGCATTTAACGCAGGAAGTTGTTCAGCAGACTCAGGACACTTCACTTCCACAACACCGTCACTTTGTCACATTCCTCAACAAGGCTCTATTTCCACCCTTTTCAACAAGGGTCGCCCCCACGAACCACCTCCTCCGCAGCTCCTCCTCTGTCGTTTGGAAGGCGAACTCTGTAGACGATTCTGACGGAGAAAGTGTGAAAAATTACCAATTTTTGCGCGTTTTAAAGTCATGTACCCATTTTCCAGATAACGTTTTTTGAGATATGAGAAAGGCACGACTATTTTGGTCTCACCTACGATATCGTTTTTTAAACACCGTCGTAGTATTACTCTAGAGAATGTAATTCCGATTTGAAATTAGCATGGAGCAACATGGAGCTGATTCTGACTCCCACCAGGCCTGAAGTGCTGCATGCCCGGGTGTAATGGAAATTACAAACATGGACCTCGGGTATACGTTTTTTCGTTATCAAAACATCATGAATTGACCCCGAAGTGGATAGCAGCAATAAATCGGTAAGATTTCGTCCCAAGCAAATATTTCAAGGTAGACAGTATATTTCTAATTCAGTTTTCATTTGAACGTTACTTATACCAGCTACTTGACTTGTAAAACCTAGATTATTTCTTATATTAAAAATTCTTATAAATTTTTTTTGTGAAAGATTTTCTATTACAAGTTTTATTTTTACAGGTCTGTGATCTTCATTTTCATCCCAGAGTTATAGAAAAGAAAACATATGTCCATAGAAGAATCTAGCGAAAGAAGATCAGCTTCTTAGAAGATTCCACGTCTTTGAAAAGGTGTTTCTCCTACGAAAACACCTGATGTTGCAACGAACTTATGTTTTTGTGTGAGTGTGCCGAGGAACGACGAAATATTTGCAAAAATCGACAATTACGAAAGACAATTTCAAACAGTTTGAAGGAAAGATTTAAAATTTGTATTCAAGTCATTGGAAGAATTCAGAGTGCATGTAGTAAATAAAAATGTTTACAAGACAAATTTACCACGGTTTCAAGACTTACATGATTGTAGTAGGCAAATTTTGAGTTATATCATCTCCAATATTTAAATACTGTTTAGATGAAAATGTGCTATAATTATGATTTTACCAATCGAGACAACCAAGAAAATCGGATTTTTGTACAATTACCAAGAAGGCTGGATCGAATCCATGAAAAAGGCATGATTCAAATGCATTAGAAGCCATGAATGTAGAAGCGAAAGAAAGTATCTATGACATTACCGTTTTTATTGAGACATTTCTCGACAAATTATGTGAATCGAAGCTCTTAGTTTAATTTTTTTGTCGATTTTCTATATATAATTTAAACAGCGCTATTAAAAAATAAAAATAATACGCTAATATTTACAATAAACCCAGAAATGCTATTCTTTATATTATAATGTGATTAATTTTAGTTTCCGGTAAAAAACTATTAATAATTTAACTCAGTCACTGAGAAATTTATGCGTTCGAAGGCTTACCTGCGAGAACATATAAAACCAGCATCATGGTTTTGTAATGTAGGTGGCACTGATCAGGGTCCCCTGTCTTACAGGAGGGGAGCCTTGGAAATGATGAAGCTGGTTTAAAAGACAATTACGAAATTGTGAATTTTATAAAATCTAAATTACCCATAGAATTCCGTCGAAGTTGAATCAAAAGGTATTTCTCACTCCATACCTGTGCTTTCGTTCTGATTGGTTTACATGACTAGGTAGCGAATCAAGGTCGCGCGGTATCGTGGGGAGGCAACTGACGCCATGTGGGGACGGCTCCACAAGATTCTGTGTTGAACCCCTTATTTCTGACGCCGTGCCACGCGCAGGAAACGCAACGAATCGGCGAATGACTTACGCGTCAGGAAGAAACATGGAACTTTATGTTGGGACGGTCCCCTTAAATGTACGTATCGCTTTGGTCTCTGCGTTGCTGATCCGTAGTGCCGCGCGGCGTCCAACGTAATGTGGAGGCAGCCAATGATGTGAGGAGTCTGCTCTGTAGGTCTATTCCGTTCCCGAAAAGGATACACCCGTCAGCCGTGACAAATAACAGGTAAATGAACCAGAATTGTCAGCATTCCTACGTTAAGATCTTGCTGTTGCTATGCTCTTCGGAGCGTAATGTACGTCGCGAACTTCAATGCGTCACGCTGTTTAGACTGTGCAAACTTCATAATGTTTTAAACCCTTGGCGTGCGCTTTAGTGCAACAACTCAGTGAACATATAATCGGGAAGTGATGATACTCGAACTTACTACTTGAGAATTTCTCAACACTAAATAAACAATGAAAATTTGTTGATCACGAACAGAAAAAAAATTATATAACGATTAATATATTCTGATCAGGGTTTTGAATAGAACGGAAAATTATTTTATTAAGGCAATAAAACACCTTGGCAAGGGCGCAGCCCATTATTGGGGGTCTGGGAGTAAAACCCCCAGCGAGGAAAGCGAGTCTTATTTTAGACAAACCCCTGCATGTAACTGTCTTGCTAATTGATGTATCAGAAATATGATTCTTCTACTAGTCGTAGAAACATGAAAATTGGTATGCTCATTCTTTAGAATCGTAATGAATGGCAAAATTGAAAAAAAGAAGAGGAATTTTGAGGAACATTTTTTTGGGGGGGAGCAAGATTACGCCATAAGAAAACACTTACTAATTACGATGCCACGCGGGCTGGCGCTACGCGAACGACAAAATTAGTGATTCCATGCGTTACAACCAACTCACGATTTAGTCGACTTCAAATTATTGAAACGTTCTGTAATTCGACATATCGGAAGAATAACAATGTCTGACGATAATAATTGCTTCTATTTTTGTGTTAATCCATTTTTATTCCATAATAATGTATTTAATATTGATGATTGTAAAATTTTATCAGACGCATTACGTTAAATATACATTGCTTACGTATTGCGTTCTATAGAAGTAATGAAGTCAAAGACTATGGATTTAAAAAAATAATTGAATTTTATTTTTTGTACGAAATACTTCTCCAAAAATATTGGTTTCTTTGGAAATAAGTCGTACATCGAAGTTACGATATACGGCAGCCGTGACGTGAGTTCCTAACGTACGTTTCGTGTTAATTTAACGTATTCGGTTCCTTTAAATGTTCATTAAACTTACATCAATTATAAAAATTGCACAATTATGCAAGGAATAATTGTATATTTGTTTGAGAACGCTTTGAAGATTTAGAATTTTCGCATATTACAAGCTTCACTTCCAATTCTGTCTTTTCCATTGAAACGTTTCTTTCTGTTAGTTTACTTCATAACTAATTTAAGTTATCGAACTTACGTTTATTGAAAGTATAAAGAAGAATAACGTATTCTATGCGTCCATATTCGGCAATATCATTTCAATTCGAATTATTTATGCTAATTGACAAAGCGCTTTAAAACACTATTTAACCAAAGATAAGAAATGGTGTCCCGTGGTGTAGGGGCAAAATGTGAGCCTGCACGACAGAAGGTCGACGGTTCGAACCTGGTGGGAGTAGTATTAACGTTTATTCAGTTTTATCTACATAACTTTGTACTTAACATGTTATCTGGCACATTTTGAAAATTAGTTTTGCTATTCTTACAAACTAGAAGGAGTATTGAATTAGAATATATTCTATTTGTAGGCTTCGAAGTACAGGGCATATTTTGATATTAAAGTAAAGAACTATTATTGATTATCACAATTTGTTTGTCAGTTATTATATACTAAGTATAATTTACAATATTTAGGTGTTCCTTTACCGTTATACTACTTCCAAAAGTTGTACGCAAATAATAAATAATAAATTTATTGTCAAAAAACAGTACAAACTGCGTATGACCACGTGGAGGACAATAAACTAATTTACTCTCCGGAAGCAAGCAAGGGACCATCCCATCAATTCCGATCAAGGGTCCTAAGGCAGAGGCGGATTCAAAAATTTCAGCAAAGTTCCTAGATAAGATAAAAAGTTAGCTGCGAGTTATAATACATATATAATGTCAATATGTTTGTAATTTAACGCAAATATGTTTGTAAATTTACATCTACATAATATGAACAGTCCATCTTCGACTGCGAAGTGAAATATGAGTAAATAAATGTAACATCACACCTCAAGCCCTGATGCGATGTTAGTATTTCTTTGGTAGAAGCGGGATCCACATAAATACTACAATCCCTATGGTAGTTTTCTTCGCTGCCACCAGCCCAGTTTCCCAGGCAATCAAACACGTGTAATACCAATAAATAATGATTTAATACAAATTAACTAGAAATCTGAATTTACAAACGGAGACAAACTCCCAAAACATTAATACATCTAATAATCTGTTATTACACAAGTAATGCTATCGGAAAGCATTAATTATACTTGGTTAAATTTAGTTGAAGAAAACTAAATAGTAAAACCCTCAGGTTATCTGAACCTTCAAAATTATAAGTTGTTTTCCCCAACAACTAACTGATACAAGTTACGACACTCGCAACTAGTAATGACTTCATCAAGACTACCGCAGCAGCCTAACGAACATCTGGTCTCCCCGACCTAGACTCGCTCAGTCACATCTCAGTGCTGACGGACCTCTACTCCCCCGCAAAGAGTCCCTGAGGAGCATCACTCCTCCCAATATATACAGTACAAAAAGTCACGTAATCAGCAAATAACCACGCCTTCGCCACCACCATGCAAACACTCCTTTTGGGTCACCCCTTTGGCTTCTAGGAACGCAGAGACTGCGCCGTAGAGGACGAACCGCCATGGGCGTCACCTAGGCGCTTGCAAGCACCTTTTTCAGAGCGTTCTATATTCGGCAACGTACTTCATTCATTACTTCGTAGAATTCTTCTTTTCTTTAGATACATCTAAATTCCAGTGAACATCGCTGGGTCAACGTTGCAGGCCGCATTCTCCGACTACACTTGTACCTTCCTTAAAAGTGAAAGGTGTCCTTTCAGACAATACCTCAATAACTGAAGAGGCTTAGGGTGGGTCCCAAGTTTGTCGCACTTCCGTCTTATCGCCGACCGGCCACTTATTGAAAGCTTCTTAACAGCATCCGGCTTGGACAATGCAAAGCAATATTAATATTTCACAAATTGGTGGAATGTCTTGGCGCCGACGTTACAATAAATAACGACCCTTTTTTAGCAGACAATATTAATTTTTTTAGAATTCAGTGGAAAAATATCACTAATTAAAAGCAAGAACAATACAACATTTTTAAAAACACTTTAAAAACTCGAGACGTTTCGGTACTTAATGACACCATTATCAAGTGAAATACATTTGCGAGTAAATGCCTTAAGCATTGCAACTCAAAGAATATATTATCAATATCTAATATAACATCGAATGTCTAGTATTTATTGAGAATTTTAATCGATTCAGGTTTTTTTCGTACGTGTGTTTAAACGTTTTTAGTATTTAATAAACCAATCAGCATGGAATGAATGTAACACGTGACTTTATATTTCATATATGCATTTTTTCAAAGGACATTGATTTCCAGCCTCGAAAGATTAAGGTGCGTACGATAAATGCAAGAAAGTGAAAAAGTGTTTGATTAATTGGGAATAATTAAATTAATATAGCCCAATGAGGTGGCAAAACAAATTCTAGATATAATTTATTTCATGAACATAAACATTGGTAACGTTGGTATTAATACACCAGGGGCGGATCCAACAAGTCATCTTCGAGGAGGGGGGGAATTTTGTAAACTTTGCTCCACCCCCCCCCCGATAGTTTCGACATCCGAGGAATCACTAGTTTAATTAATAGTGGTGTCAACACAAAACACAAAAAATCTGCCAGAAGACATCAGCAGCAAGCAGGCTCCTAAGAACAGCGTTTTCACAAGAGTGAGTAGCAGAGAAGATCAATTCAATAAAGAACACACCTATTGTTTGGAAAAGGATTAATCTGATTGGAGCTGCTAAAAAATAAGATTTCATTGTCGTTAAGTTTTTTAGAACTCTGCCAATAATAAATTGAAATTAGGAATCAATTTCACACTATTCAATAATGTGAATTTTAATAAAATGTTTCAATATGAAAAAATGACCAAAAACGAATTTAAAAAAAATACAATACGTATTTTTGTCGTTTCTTGTTCTCTGGTGGACAGCCAAATGACTTGACAAATGAAATTGTCGACAACGTTTTTCATTTGTCTGCAGAAAATCTTTGGCTCAGCGCTGTGATAGAAATTTGAACTATGTTGCCTTGCGTGGGAGAGCGAACCTAGGTCTGATCGCTAGCTCAACCTGGCGGTGAAATTTGAACTGCCCCTGATTACGTAGGCGGCAGGTCAGGACTCTGGCCGTCCTGGCAGCGCGACATCCTGCCGCTTACTGATAATGTAATAATATATCTTGCAGGCGGGAATGTCATTTTTGCAGAACTGCGCAGGCGCCACACGCTCTTGTAAGCAAGAGTTGGCTGATCCTCTCAGGTGTACTTAATCTGTTACCTGCATGATCGTTTCGAAACAAGTGGAAATAAAATATATTCATGGCAGTAAAATTATATGTTTTCAGTCTTGCACCTGCATTTGCGTGGTTCGTTTGGAAGGATAAGCAGTGACAAGTAATGCAAATCCCGGCTTTACCTGTGGGGAGGGGACGATGATCGCCCCTTTCGCTCCCACCTGGATCCACCACTGAAATACACATACCACTTAGAGGAAAATAGTTTAGAATATTTGCGAAACATATCTGAGGAATACATATTTTTATTTAAAAATTATTCATGATACTATTACATACAATAAATCAGGCATTTTCTGTATACTTTTATAGCAATGAATTATACGGAGCACCCAAAACCTATTTTATGTTATGTACTAAGTGTCACCGGATGAACCTTGGACGAGTGAATCATTTAAATTTAGCAATAAATAGTTTTGTTCTAAATGGCTTGGCAAGGGCGCAGCCCGCAAAGGGGGAGCTGAAGAGGTTTACCACGCAGCGAGCGCAAGCGAATCTAATATTAAACTGACGGACTAGACTGATTGATGAATCAGAATTATAAGATGGGTATGAAATTTGGTATGCTCATAGCCATAGAATTGCAATGAAGGACAAAATTTTTATCAAAAATTGAATTTTGAAGTACATTTTTGGGTGGAGGAATATTACGCCATAAGATAACATTGGATTACAACGCAACACGGGTTGGAGTTGTGCGGACGGCGAAATTCGAGATGGCTTGCGTCAGAATCAACTCACGATTTAGTTGACTTACAGTTGTTGAAACTTTCTGTAATTTGACATACTGTAAGAATAATAATTTCTGGCGATAATGATTACTTCCATTTTTTGTTATTCCATTTCCAATCCATAATAATGTATTTCATATTGATGATGGTAAAATTTTATCACATGCGTTACGTAAAATATGCGTTTACGTATTGCGTTCTATTGAAGTAATGAAAAAGTCAAAAGCTATGAATTAAAGAAAATTTATTTAATTTTATTTTTTGTACGAAACACATCTTTCAAAAATGCTCGGTTTCTTAAAAAAAGTCGGAAATCGAAATTACGATATACGGCAGCCATGACGAGAGTTCCTAACTTATGTTTCATATTAATTTAAGGCATTCGGTTGCTTTAAATATTTATTAAACGCATCAATAATAAAAATTGCACTATTATGCATGGAATTATAATATAAACATATGTGTGTTTCAGAATGCTTCTACGGCTTTGAAATAAGAGTATTTTCCATTTCAACTTTACTGTTAGTTTATTTTAATATTTAATTCAAGTTATCGAACATAAGTTAATTAAAAGTAAAGAAGTGTATAACTGGTTGTATGACTTTACATCAGGTAATATAATTCCAATTAGTAAAATTTATGCTGATTGCCACAGAGTTTTTCAACTCATACTAAACCTGAAACAATTTAACGGCTCACGGGATCTAGGGGTAAGGTGTTAGCACGGACATCAAGAGATCGTCGGTTCGAATCTGGTGAGGATAGAATTAAATTTTTATTCAGTTTTGTCTACATAACAAATATCGAAATTTGTTACGTACATTTTGAAAACTATTTTTGCTATTTATACTAAGTATAAGGAGTTTTTAATCACGAAATGATATATTCGTAGTCTACGAAGAATAGGACATACTTTGATATTACGTAAAAAAATGTTCATTACGATCTGTTCGCAAGTTTTTACCTAATATTTTAAGTATTATCGTCCACATTTAGATTATTTTTAATATCACACAACTTCAGTAAGTTGTATGAAGAAAAATAAATATATTGAATGACGTTAGCACCGAAATGAGAATTGAACATTCTACATACGATTTTCGAGATAATTTACTCATCAAACTGTTGTGTTAATAAAAATATAGTCCATAATTGGTATGTAGAAGATTGAAAATATTCTGGACATATTTTTTAATCGAACGGAGAAAGATAAAAACATTTCATTAACAATTTTTAAGGCAACAAGACCTTGGGAAGTGCGCAACACCTTCGTTGGGGATAAATCCCCCAGTGAATAACGCGATTCCACAAATATATAAATCACTACGTATAACTGACTAACTGATAGATCAGATTTAATACACTTCTACGAGTCTTAGGAACATGAAATTTGGTATGCTAATAGCTATAGGATTGTAACGAATGACGATTTAAAAAATATATATTTGGAAGTACATTTTGGGGGGAATGACCACAGAATGGCCCATGAAGTAACACGGGCACGTCCTGTGCGCTCTGGACGAATGCCATGTTGCTTGCTTCAGAAACAACTCGCGATTTAGTTGACTCCTCCACGCTCTTCCAGGTGCAGCGGTGTCTTTGAATGACATTGTAGTCAAGTACAGACTGGTTAAGTTAAAATTGATTGTCCCCTAAACGGCACAAGATGATTTTGAGTGGAAAACGAAGTATCTTTAACGGGCTACATTTTGTTTTGCAATTTTTGTATGTCTACAATAACTGCTAGAAAAACAAAGTCCTGAAAAATAGTTTTTTTTCTTCATTTTTTACATTTAAATTGATATTGCTGACCAAAAAGATATAGACCCCCCCGAAAAAAATTCTACATCAATTCTACATTTTTTTTGAAATAATAATGTACTCTAAGAGCTCGCAGAAAATGAATGTAAAAGTCAAAAAATATTTTTTCAGCAAAAAATTATATTTTAAGCATGACTTCTAAAGATGTCGAAAAGACGACTTAAAAAACCCATTCAGACCCACAGAACAGGTCATAACAATGGTGAACTCAATAACATCTAAGTCCATTTCACCATTCTTATACCGCAATTCCCTTTAGTTTTTAATAACAGATATTATGAGGTTGACTCACAAATCACCTCGATTGCTGTCATTTGAAGTGTTTTGACCTAAAATATGTTTGCAGAAATTTATGAGTAAAAGTAAAAACTTTATTTTATTCTCCATCGCTTTCTTATTTATGTTGTTAAAGCGAAAAATTCATACTACAATTTTCAGAAACAATAATCCTAGGATAAATAAAAGAGCTTCAATTACTATATAAATTATGAACTAATTTAAGGTGGCTCAGTGGCTACAGCGCTGAGTTGCTGATTGGATGGTCGGGGTTCGACCCCCGGTGGGGTGGGGGTTTGCTATCACCTCAATATCCAGACTGACTCCCAGTCCTACTTTCTGTTGTACAATGAGTACAGAGTCTATCCCGGGGACAAACCGGCCGGAGAGAGATGCTGGCCATATCTCCTCGTTCTAGTGCCAAGGCCGAATAATTGCGAAGCTCTACCCTCTGCAAACCCCTTTGGCACCTCGGGGCCTGTTGTGAGACAGATTAACTTTTACTAAGTGAATTAACTATTTAAGAGTTGGACTTCACTCATGGCTACTAACAGTGTTCAATAATTAGTCATCAGGATTTTATTTTGAGTGGGGTTTATATACCTGGTATGGAACATTTGGAAAGAGTCCAGAATGATGCAATTCTATGGCCATTTACGACCCTGGAAGAATATATTTTACTAACCCACGCAAACAATAGGTCTATGAACCAATTATAATTGAACTGAACGGTTCAGTTGACTTCCTAGTAAAATTAGGTGGGGATACATGATGCCGTCCATAACAACTCTTGAATTCAAGTTATCAAAATGTATTATATTCTAACACATACTCATGGAGTAGCATGCCACAACACAATTGAAAACTGCACGAGAAGGATTTGAACATATATAAATATCGGTATCGCCTGTACGAACATGTTCATACAATTCACGACTTCTGAAACATTAAAATGCAAGTAGTTTCTATGTTTATAACCATCATTACAAAAACGTGATAAAACACTTCACATGACAGCCAATGAGATAGATTTGTCGACGTAGTTTCAATTTGTTCTTAAAATTAAATTTAATACATAGACAGCCATCGACATTGACACCTTTGCTTCAAGACGTCACTATTAATTTCACTGCAACATAATTAATGATGTTCCAACAGTCATCGATCTGAATGGCAGAGTGGGGAGAAAGCTGATGACGTCTTGTAAGCAATTCCCGGTACCTGTTCCAGCGGCGACCCACTCGTCTATTGGTGCACCAAGATCAAACATAGTGTTCGCAACGTTACACCAAGATGCCGGTTCGCGATTCCCTCGGATTGTAACATCATAAACCACATGATTACACATCTCATAAAATTAGTAGTCGTATATCTAATAACCACCAGAAGAAAGGTTCATCTTCATTTAATTTAGACTTGCTGCTCAATACACCGTTTGCTGAAAACACTAACGGTAAAATTCTGAGGAATAATTTGTAAATCAAGAACTTACATCTTTGGGGCGTCCCGTGGCAAAGTGCCAAGCGAACTCATCCTCTACCTCTGGTGACACTGACTGATCCAAGTAGAATTCGCGGTGGACGAAGAGTGGTACGAGGCAGGTTTTCCCGATTCCCCAGTTCGTCATTCCACCACAATATTCACACATTATCATTCCATCCCGGTATAGACTAAGTCAGGTACAGAGGTATATAATAAACAAAATTTATAAAAAGCCACTTCCGGAGTTCCTCAAGGTTCATTTCTATCCTGTTTTTACTGTATACGTAAACGACATGTCATCCACCACAACTGATTGCAAAACAGTGCTTCTGCTGATGACGCTAATTTAAAATGTAAACATATCAATGCGCAAAAAGTTCTATCTAATCTCTCGTCTTCGTTTCATTTAAATCGTCTCATTGTTAATACTTATAAAACTGTATCATGTCATTTTGCAATAGCGTAACGCAATTTCTAACTCCTACATCACTTTCGATAAACGAAACAAAAAAAACTGTCAAGATAACCAAATGTTTAGAACTCCATATCCCAAGACAACCTAAAATTGAATTGTAACATTGATAATCTGAATTCCAAACTAAACAAATTGTGCTGAGCATTCCAAATTCTAGTCAACGTTAAGTCACCACGATTCTCGCTGGGCGTATTTTGCAAATGTTTATTCTCAATTACGATATGGCACATCTATTGGGAGCAATCCGATCAGAACTTTGTAACTTTTAGAATCCAAACCAGGAGAGTTCGGATTATATGTAAATCTTACCCCAAAAATTCATGTAAATCTTAATTTCGACAATTAAATATTCTCCCTCTCCCTTGCATATACATGTATAACGTAGGTGTGTTTGTTAAGACATAATTAAAAACCCACTCCTACTTTAAAATAAACTCTTTAGCCCAACACTCGTAATAAGGCTAATATTCATTGTCCTGGCTTGTCAACCAATTTTCGACAAAACGGCCCACATCATTCGGGAATTCTTTTGTATAATTTCCTTCTCAAAAATATAAAAAATATACATAAATTGAATCTCTTCAAATCCGCAGTTAAAAGTTTTCTAAAGCACTTTTGTTTCTATAATGTCCAATAATTTATTGATTTTAATAAAAGAAATGAATGAGATTCAATTTACCAATAAATACTGTATTGCATATGATCCGGATGATGTAAGATGTTAATTCCTCATATATTTTATCACGCCATTGTTATAGTACTCTAAAACGTGATTTAATTACTTTTTTCATGTATGTTTTTTAAAATTCTTTTATTTACATTAGTTTATTTCTATCTGTACGCAACCTTGGCAGGGTTGTGAACACATTTTCTCTAGCCCCATCCTGGCCCATTTTTCTCCTATCTTCCTCCGGGAAGTGGCGGATTTTCCATAGACGGGAATGTCATTAACATTTTTATAATTCATCTCAATTTTTACTGCACATAATATCTACAATTCATTTTGGATAACAGCACTTAATTATTAAAAAAAACTTCTTTTATAAATATTAAATCCGCAAGTGTCCTTGGGTCCTTGATTGGAATTGATGGGATGGCCCCTTGCTTGTTCCTGGAAAGTAACAGTTAATTATCCACCACGTGGTCATATGCAGTTTGGAACTGCTATTTGCTATTTTTCATTTATTTACTTGATTGTATCTTTGTATCGTCTCAAAGCATGTACATACTTCTGCCTCAGATCTTCCGGCCAGTCAGATCCCTTCTTTCTTCGCGGCAATTACTTCTCAATTTTTTTCTTTTTTCAACAAAGTTAATTCGTTGGACCACCAACTCTTCCTTGAAGCATTACCATTCCGTTTTGGTCTGCAATATCTCTCAACTATTTCAAGCGTATCAAGGTGTAATTCATTTACCGATCATATATTTCTTCCGCTCCATGAGTAACCCTATGCATTTCAGTTACTTCCACAGAAAATTCTGTAGCAAAATGATTGCTCGTTAATTACGTTCAATTGTCCACTGTCTTACTGTCACTGTATTCCCTCTATTTTGCAGTGTTATGACTACAATGGATTTCCCATTAGCAGTCCCATAGAAAGTTACGCAAAACAATAAAAAGTGCCAAATCTCTTTCTCCTAACGCATGCCCCTGGTCATTTGTTAGTCGACTTCCCCCATAATGAAGGTCTGACATATCACTCCTGCCAAGATAACGTCCATCTACCTGTATCACAGTGAAATTGTATCCACAAGTCTAAATATATTTGTCCCCTTTAACAGATATTGGATGTATACTTTGACTAAGACAAAGGTTAGCTTCCCTTTCTGTAACAAAATCGTTTAAACATTTCTCACTAACTTTATCTGAAGAACATATTAAACTATTGACAAGTATTGCTGTCTCACCTTTTGCAAAATCCTCCTGGAAACCCACAGGAATACACATTAGTCTTCCTCGACAGATATACGGCTCCTGAAGGCAAAATAAACAAATCTCTTCTTTCGTCACATATATTATTTACTCATCTAAGACTATCTTCCTTGCATATTTTATTGTAATACTCTCAAGTTCATAATCCATTTGTCGTAACAAAATATCGCGTACTCTTCTAAATTCTGGGCATTCGTTATCCTGTAGTGAATGGTTTTCCTGTTTTTCCTTTTCGTAAAAAGCAAATACACTTCGCAGGCCCATTCTTCCTTGTGCATTCCTTGAAAGTGTGCTTTAACTCTCAGTAAAGTCCACACGTCTCATTCTTGTCCAGCCAAGACTTAGCTATATGGCCATACCCATGATATTTATAACATCTTATATGCTCACAAAAATCCTTCGCAAAGTATGGCCATCATTTCTTTTTCATTTTTTCGGCCAACGGCAATTGACCGCCTAAATATTACAAGGCTCATTTACAATTTCTATGAATTACGTAATTGTATTTTCTGCTCCATCTAGCCTCCTGAGGTCACTTCATATATTCAGTTGAGTTCAGACCTGATTCTTCACGTTGATGTTCGTCTCAATAATCTTTATTGTCTCTTATCTTGTTAGTCCTTAATCTATTTTGTCAATCACTCATCACATATCTTATCAGCCTCAATAAGGTCACATTTGCAAAATTTCTCGAAAATTGTTTTAATTAGTATGTGCTTCACCATATTCTTGATGGTGAACTTCCCAATAGTCTTCATACATTTAATGTGCTCACCAGACTGTACGATATGTCTTACATGATGTGTGTCATCTCCCCCCCCCACAAAAACATAAGGCATTGCCTCTTCTTCCTATTCTAAGGTAAAAGTGAAAATTTCCATGCCCACTAAGGAACTCCATTTAATACATACCTGGAGAGAACGAAAACCATACGTAGACACTACTATTCTTGCGTATTAGATTGGCGATGCATACTTCCATCTCTAGCATATAATTAATAGTCCCTCCATTTTGACGGTCATACTTCATACTCTTCATGTCCTCAAGTTAGTACTAGCGTAGGTAGAATTAAATCACTAAAATATCTTAAATAGAGTAATATGTACTTATTGTGATTTCAACTTGAAAAACATACATCACCGGCCATTTGAATGAGTTAATTGCAATTCAAATTGATGATGAAATACAATGCGTCTCATGGAGAAAATACTTATTTACAAAATAAGACCAACTTTTGAATCACGAAGTGATGGAAGTTTACTTTGATTTGTAGTAAATTTTCCGTAGTATTTATCGCATCACTTTTATCGATAGGTCACCGGACATCTGAGAAAAATATACCACTTTTTCCGAGAAGAGATGCATAAATCACGAAACAGTTTCGCTCGGTCGTCATCTTTTTACATGCTTTTGTGCATTTTAAATGAGTCAAGCGAGTTCCTGAATATTGATTATGCTGCATTATTAACTCACAGATAGAAATAAAATCATATTTTTCATCATTATTATTATTGGTGTTTTATAACAAATAGAATAAAAATAAAGAAAACAATTTTACATAT
>NNCF01129487.1:66893-99960 GCA_002313205.1 Laupala kohalensis
AGGGTGAGAAGGGGATGACTTGTAAAAATAATAGGAAAATCCTATATTAGATTCGATTGGGATGGCTGAGGAGTCCCAGATGCTTTGTTAGTTAAAAATCAGATAATGCAGATAATATAGGATCCTAACATCCCTAGGGAAGGGGTGGGAAAGAACAGGTAAACATAATAAAAACGAACAATATTGGTGTTGAATAAATCATTTTTGGGACTGCTAAAGTAAAGAGGCACCCTCATTGCCAGATAAGTACACGATCACCCCCTATAAGGAATAAACACCCATTGTGTTGGGGGTTAGTAGTGAAATGTAAAAATAATCGAAAGTGACCAATATTAGTCTCGAGATCGTAGTTCTCGGTGCCACTGAAATTAGTAGTGACATTCTGAAAGACGTCAAAGTCCACAATCTGTCCGTATAAACTCCAGCACACCTAGAGAAGGGAATGCTATGAAAAAATATCGAATATGACTACCATTGACGAGTCCAAAATTTTCGGCGGCGCTGAGATGACAGTGTAAGTCTGAACTCAGCCTTCATGAAAGAAACACACCACAAGGATCCCTTGGATGGGTTATGTTTAAAAATAATTGAAAATATTGAAATATATTTTAAAAATTAAAATGCATCGGATACATAGTTTTCGGACTAAGGAGATATTTCAACAACCGATACGGTTATGTTCAAAATTGTATCACATAGGAGCACTATTCTTAGAGCTGGGGGCGAAAAGAACCAAACGTAAAAAGACCGATATTAGGGTCGAGTCCGTGGTAATTGTGTATTCTGAGATGAACAATCGTATTTCCAATCGCATTTTGTACCCTTCAGACCGCATGAGGTGCACGTCCCTAGGGTTGGAAAGAGCGTGACACTATAAATTATCAAAAGTGTCCGCCAAGAAAGGATTTTACAAAATTTCACCCCTAAGGGTTGTAATGGAAAATTTTATTCCTAAAAACTTTTTTTCTTTGAATTGTATCAGTGACAATAAGGGATTCAGGGAACACACCAATGCTAATATAACCAACAACATTAATGGATAATATTCTCAGTGAATACCAATGAGGTATGACAAAAAATAAAATTAGAGACATATTACAGAATTTATGCAAGCAAAACTGCGGGTACTCAGCTAGTAGTTTTATATAGCACTTGATGCAACAATGTCGCGGCATTCGGACTGAACCGCGAGAAATTCAATAGAAATTCGAGAACACGCGCACGCCGTATAATATTAACGAGCTAAATGGATTCCTGTGAGGTTATAGAGGAAGACTTTTTTTCATTCGTTTTGGCATTCTTACCACCTCGTATCTTTGGCAGTTGCAAAACGAAGTTCTCTTTTCATTCTATTTTTGTTCTATATGCACATTACTTCTGAGCCACCATACGGTGCTCCCATCCCCGCCCCGGGGAGGCGTGTGCATATCTACCATTCTAGTAATTGTTTAATGTATGTATATTATTCGTATATTCCATTAAGATATATTTTATTTGTGTATTAATATACACCCAATGTTTGGATATATTTAATACGTCCTCTTATTGATAATTCCCTAGGTACTCTTCTTTCTTTTGCAAAAATGTCACAGTCCCATAACTCATGTTCACGGGTATCCTCACAGTTTTTACATACACATTCGCTATGTTCTATTTTCCTTTTTTTCTGCAAGTGCGTTTTGAAGTTACCATGACGTGTTATGTATTATCTCCAACAACGGTTGCGATGAATGAAACAATTTTGTATTTGTAACAAAATTTCACATCATTTATGAAGCTGTACGTATTTAATAATAATTAATTAGTCTGCTAGTGAGCAGTGCTCGGTGGCAGATAGAAAAGATTGCATAATAAAATAACACGGAGTTTAAAAAAATAAATATCTTAAAAATAACTATAAAACACAGACACACGGAATAAAATGCTTAGAAATTTATTACACGTTTACGAGAAAGAAATTAAATTTAAGAACTTAATTATCTACATAAGGTTCATATGTGCGTATATTCACATACACACACAAACATTTTCGCTTACAAACAGTTACAGAAACACTCATACGTACATACACGCTCAATATACCAACGTCATTACTCCTCCTATACCCTTAGCGTAAAAGTAATTGCTATAACATAAATAAAAGAAATTAATAACTATAAAAAATTAAACCAAAACAGTTGCTGAGAGCAATCATGTATACTTTCACTCTGAGCATTTTCTATACCCTTAGACTCCAATCACCTCACTACACTTCACTGCACTGCACTTCACATATGTTCCTATTTCAACGAAGCAAGAAGACTGTTGAGGAAACATTTCACTCTTTTTGGTATGTTCGAAACTGTTGCTGCAGGTAAGTTATTCCAGTCTACAATGGTTATATTCACAAAGGAGTATTTACCAATATCCGTTTTCAGTTTCCTACACTTTATTTTACGCTTGTGGTCGCCACGAATAATGTAATTCGGTTTGTGTAGCCCAGCGTTCACTGATATCCACGCAGGCTCTCCCATGTAGGCTTTAAAGAGGGCACAAAAACGTGCTAACTTTCTTCGATTGGAAAGTGTGCGCCACTCTAAATTAATATTCCGTGTATTATCCCTAACAAAATTCGCGGTCTTTCTTTGTATCCAATCTAATTCATTGATCTGACCTTCCCTATACGGATCCCAGAAAGCGGCTCCGTACTCCAGTAAAGGTCGAATTAATGAAGTGAATGCCAAACTTTTAGATTTCGAGTTCCCTTTTCTAAGAACGCGACTTACGAAGTTCAGCGCTCTCCAAGCTTTCTGCGTTGTGTATTTAACATGTTCTGTCCAATTTAAGTCTCGAGAAATTATAACACCGAAGTATTTACAGCATGAAACTTCAGAAATACTCTGATGATTTAAACTAATAGTTCAGACCAGGTTTTATTTTTGATCTTGAAAAACCGATTTACTTTTTAGAAGGTTTATTTTCATTTTATTCCTTGCAACCCATTTCCAAAATTCGTTTAGATTGCTCTGTAACATATTTCGGTCTCTGTCTTCTTTAATATTCCGAATAAACGCACTAACGAATTAATGCGCTCTGATATATCGTTAATATATGCAAGAAAAAGAAGTGGATCCAAAAAGCTTCCCTGTGGTACTCCCGATGTCACCCCGATTTCTTTAGAGGAGCATCCATCTATTCCAACTTATTGTGAGCGACCCCGGAGAAATTCACAAATTCATTTGACCCTCTTTCACCAACTTCCACTGTGTGTTCCAGCATTTGACTAACGCCCGACTGATCTTTCCCTTCCAACCACGTTCCATTCCATTTACTATCACATCGCCCACTCGAGCTTCTTTACCTTGACGCACCGTGTACCGTAGATGACGGTCTAGCTCCAAATCAATCGGCAGTACCATTACCACTTGGAGCGCCCCCGTTGATACACTCTTGTATGTGCCACTCCAAAATATTATACAGCTGCTGGTAGTGGACCAACTTGCGATCCATGTGTCTCAATTTACTCCGCTCATGCCACACGACTCCACAGTATGTAATTTGTGGGACAATTAAACCTTTATAGAGCAGGAGAAATTGTTGCTTTCCTGTAGTATGTTTTGTAATACCTATTCTCATTAGACCACACACTACTTTCTTCACTTTTTTCCCTATATGGTCGATGTGGTTTGTAAATGTTAATCGCTCATCAATATACACCCAAAGGTATTTCACAGCCCTTTTAATCTTCAATCGCCAAACGGGGAAGCGGATTATAGCGTCCCTGCGACTTATACCCCGGTTTGCATAGCCAAACACAACTCCGTCAGGTTTAGTCCGTGAGATCTTAAGGCAACGCTGTACAGGCACGTTCAAGAATTGCAAGTTGATCTGCACTGTGTATTTCAAGCTCTTGGCGACTTTTTCCTTCAACAACTAGCGCAATGTCGTCATCATACTCTATGACTTCCACTTTCGCCTCTGCCATCTGTTCAAGTACTACATTCATCATGGTGTTCCACAATATTGGTCCCGAATGGCTTCCTCACAGACAACCTCGTGTAACCTGTCGAAATATCTTTTCTATTCCAATGTCTAAGACCTCACGGCGATCATGAAGATATGTTCGTATTAGTCGTAGTAGGAGGCGTGATAATCCACGAAATATCATTGAAACACACTTTTAGCGTTGTATTCACATAGATATTTATTCACACCTAACTTAAACTTCGATTTTTTGTCGAAAGTATTGAACGCGGTGCACGCGTCCGATTACCGTGGTTTTTGGCGCGGAGACGTACGCGGGCAACTTAACACGCACTTGTGAAAATAAAGAAAATTAATAGCAAACAATTAGTATTACTTGACTAGACACAAATAAAATTTTAAGAGAAGGAAAATCTAAATATGATGACACTGATAACCAAATGAAACGCGGTGACGAATGAGCGAAGTAAGTCGTATTAGCACTTACGTAAGAGTGTATACCATGGACTTTTATGACGAAGAGTTCTTTCCCACTCGTAGACATTTCTATGACCGTGAAATTGAATATGTTATTGTTTTTGACGTTCCAAGAAGTCTGAAACCCACTGAATGTCACGAAGGGTGACGTACAAATAACCCGTGTTAGTCAGCCTGTCAGAGGATCCCTCGGAAATCATACGTTCGTTTTCACTCCATTCTTCACTCAAATGCAAACTTGGACATTTTCCTGCCTGACAATCGGGAAAGGATATGACGAAATGAAGATTAGAGTCAGTTCTTGTCTTTCCAAATCATTGTGGAAGTTACTAGCTGTTCATTGACAGTCCCTGCGACAATACGGAGGAACCAATTATGGAGTGTGTTAAAAATGTGAATCATCCCTTACGGTTGGTACGATCAGTATCGTAAATGGATTAACCAAATGGATTGATGAACGACAAAAAAAATGGAATGGCAATATATCTAGATATTCATAGAGTTTTCAACGCGGTGCAATTGAGTGGAGTCCTGAAGTACACGAGAGAAAAAGGTATAAATGCGTGTTTATACAACATTTTTGCCAGCTATTTCGTACAACGGACATCTTATTTAGAAATGGGAACAGAACGTATATATTGAGATGCAGATAAGGGATATCCCCTGGGTTCTCATGGAAGGTCTTTTTTTGGAATATGATCATCAAATGAACTGCGCACGTTAAGTGAAGACGGATATAAAATCTTAGCTTATGCGGAAGAAAGTGGTTTTCGTGGAAGGTAATGGAAGAAGGGAATTTGAAAAATCTGGTTACGTACTGAAGAGATGTGATAACTGGTGTAAGGAAAATAGTATCGAAATAGCAACGAGTAAAACAATAGCTCTTGATAAGATAAATGTTAAAAAACGGGAACCGATATTAAAATTAAGACACAAAATTAAATTTAAGACAGAACATTTATTTTTGGGGGCAATGATTGATTCCGAACTCAAATTTTTAAGTCATCTACAGTACATAGAAAATAAAGTAAAAAATGCATATTACTTATTAATCCGAGTGGGCATTAGCAAGTTTAATTTTGGTAGATGACATTTACTACAACTGTATAAATGTGTATTAATGCCTATGATTAACTTACGGCTGCGAAACGTGGGGTCGAGTTATGCGAAATGTTGTTCAGTGACAGAGACTTGAGCGGCTGCAGCGATTATGTCTGTTAAGGTTGAATGAGGCATATAGGACAGCATCAGGTGGTGCACTGAACGTTATGGTGGGTGTTATGCCAATTGATATGAGCGTATAGAAATGTATTTTTAGATCAATTATGAGACAAGAAAAGAAAATCGAGGTGGACGGTAAAGCTTGACACTTGATGTGAAGGGATTGAAGGGACAGCTAACGGAAACGATATTACAAGCTTGGAAAATTCGGTGGGATGTATAAAGAAAGGGACGGCAGTTACATGAATTCATACCTAATGTACGTTTTGTAGAGAAGAGCAGACGATGATTTCTACCAGTACCAGCTGAAGTAGAATTTCTTACAGGACACAGCGACACCAAACGATATTTAAGATGATTTTGGGCAATAAAAATGGAATGTGTGATTGTGGATTAGGTGAAGAGATACGAGAGCATGTTTTTTGGGACTGCCAATTTTACGGACCGGAACGGGCGCGATATTTAAGATTAATGCTGACAGAGGACATGGTATGTAAAATTGGTCAACAAATGAGAGAAACGAAAAAGAAGTACGACATATTCAAGTAATATATTATAATTATAAGAGATTCGCAATGTATCGAAGTTTTAGATTAAACAAAACACGTCTAAGAAACCATGGTCAAAGGTGAACACCTACGGGTGGAAACGGGTGAGTAATAAGAGGGAAATAGAAAACATGAAGCAGAGATTGAAATACAAAAATGAAAAATTTATAAGACCGGAAATGAAACAGATGATTACTGGTTCTTTTTCTTTTTTGTAATAAAGATGTAGTTGTGTAATGTCTTGATGGGAATACGACACAAAACAAAACGTAATAAATAAATATCGTAACTGTGAAAGGTTTAGCAGGTTTAGTGTCTCGCAGATGAGGAATGATAAATTGTTTTCTAACATCCCTATATCTGGCAGTTATTCTATTTGCGATGCGGGTACTTAGGCCTACGTTTCAGCACTTTAAATTTTGATTTTTATGACTATTAAAACATTATGAAAATGTATCCTCTTTGAAAACGTACGTGTTCTATTAAGCAAAAGATATTTTCTGAAGATTGTTTTTAAACATATCATAATAAATAGCGAGTATGATTTGTTTTTATAACTCAGCAACACTATTTTTTTACTTAAATGCTCGAATTCATTTTTTGAATATCATTAATTTTTTTATTTTTAATATCATTTGAGAGACGTAACAACTATTTTTAATGTTCTCTATCATTTGCGGTTCTGAAAAAGTGTCGTATCGATAAACACGCGAGGATGCAATATAATCAAAATAGGGACCACATCCTAAAGAGTTGGTTTTGTTTACAAAAAAAATTATTGCTGATAAGTGGGCTAGTGAATGTACTAATAATGTGAAGAAGATAATAAACTATATGCTCACAACACTAATTAATCTTTATATGATAACAATGTGAATATTCATTTCTCCGATTGCTTTTTGCTTTCATTTCGAGTGCGATATTGATTTATTGTAAGATAGTTCTCATTAACCTCTACGCGGAAGTCGAGCAGTTTCATGAACTATGCTTACAATGGATAGTTTTGTTTTTCACTTGCTGCCCCTGAACACTATGTTTGTCTTCAATTTTCTTTAGGGTAATATGTCGAAACGCAATTTCTATTTGATGGAACACAATTGTATCCACTTGAAATGAAGATACACAAAAGCATTCCATTTTCTTACACAAGTGTGGATTGGTATGATTTTCAATAATCGCATATTAATTAGATTTTGACACGCCTAGGTCCGTGCGAGTTCATATATAGATAAGGTAACATAGAACTGACGATATTAATATCCCTGAATTATCAAAATAACAAATATAACAGTAGAAAGTATCAATCATTAGCCAACACCGCTATAAATGTTCTCCTGAAAATTAAACGAGAAAGGAATCACAATTATCTCAATGCAGTCGTGTCCGTATTATAAAAGTACCAAGAATTCGAAACACTTTGATAACATTTTTTAAAACATTTTCATTTAAACCCATAAATCCCTGTTCCACAGCTATATGCTATAACCCGGGTCTTATTATTTATATCATATTTACAATAATATTATTTTCATATTTTCCTTCTTTTAATTTCTTCCTCACTTTTATGCCGCTTCTAAGCCGTTCATGGAAACGTCGCTGCAACACTGACGTCTCCAACACGAGAAAGGTACATCTGCTATCTATTTGTCCATTTCTATTTCAATTGTTCTCCTTATACTCAATATTATATTTGCATATTCGTCCATAATTTCATACGCTGTGTTATCTCCCACGTCATTTTACCAATTGTCATGTGTCAAGTTTTCAAGCCTCTTCATTACTCAAATCCACTATCCTTGTTCCATATTTCATTTATTTCACACTCATGAAGTACATAGTCAATCTTTTCACTGTCTCGTTCACAAATACACATGTCACTGTCCTTTAATTTCATTTTCTTGAGATAAATATTGAAGTTACCATGTACAGTTAACATTTGTATCAGCTTTTCGCTTGGCCTAAACCACTCTTTATTCTTCTCTGCATGTGACATATTTAATACATTTGATAATCCTCTACTATGTAGCCACTTCCGATCGTATCTGTCAGCAAACGATTAGCTTGCTCGTAATCAGTTTCCTCCAATGCCTCGTGGTTTTGTTTATCACTAGTCCATCCAGCTCTATTGTTTGTCCTCGTCTCCCCTTGTATCGGAACGCCTGTTTGAGAAGTTGCAAGTCCAATGGTACCAATCCCAAAAGTACCTCTAATGCCATCGTAGAAATGTTACGACACCCTCCACTACAATAGCCTACACCCAATCTTTCTAAACTACGTCTTCTTCGAAAATGTATTAAATTTACTCTTTCCCACCAACACTCACACAATAACCAATTATTTGTAGTAAAACTCCCTTATACAAACTTTTCAACACTCTTTTACCTAATAAATTTGTCAATTTTTACCCGTTGCAGACTATAATATACTTTTCGAACCTTTGCAGTAATACACTCCACATGATTTGAGAATCATATGGAATATATTACTGCAAACGCTCGTCCAGTATCACCCCTCGATATTTTAACTGTTGTTCGAGTTGAAGTCGCCAGACCCCTATTTTAACTATAGCATGTCTCGTCTTATTGTACTCCATCCCAATCACCATTTCTATCGTCTTTGTTGACATACTCAATTTCTGTTGTTTTGCCTTTTCTATAATTTTTGTCATGAATCTCTCCCCCTCTCTCTTCGATCTCCTTCCTACTATTTCCGTACACAAACAATATAACGTCATCTGCACACGCGATAATTTCTTCTAATTCATCTTCCAAATCTAGTAGTAACTCATTCATCAAAACATTCCAGAATATAGGTCCAGTGGTACTCCGTTGTGGACATCTCCCATCCATCTTCCGTATTAATCTTTGTGTCTCTAGTTCCAGTACCGTATATGGTTCATCGAAATACGATCTTAATTGCTTCAGGTTATCAGTTATGCTTAGCTTTTCCAAACACTGTAATAACACCCCCCGGCTATAATGTCATATGCACTTTTGAAGTCAATAGATATTAATAGTATATTCTTTGTAGGTCGTTCCTTTATTCGTCGAACCATTTCAGTAACAGCGTCTTCTGACCCTGCCCTTTAATGAATCCGTATTGCCACTTGCTGGAATTTTGTACATTTTGTGCACTAATTACTGCATTGGCAATCATTCCATCTAGAAATTTTCGTAATACTGGTAACAAAGTTATAAGCCGATAAGACTTACCTTTTGTTCTGTCCGCGTATTCCCACTTTCCATGCCTTTGGATAATAGTCATGAGAAGCATGCGTTAAATAGATTCGTTAACTCTTTTATGTATATTTTCTCCATTTTCTGTACCATTTCAATGCTTATGTCGTCATATCCAGCACTCTTGTATATTTTCAATTTCCTCATTCTTAACCGCACATTTTGTTCCGTAACTATCTCTGACCTTAGATTATACTATCTCTGACTATAGATTGTGACCTTATATCTGATAAGGTCATAATCTCTTCATAACAAACAGGATACTAATCAATCCCCACTTTAGATAATTCATCCAGAAGCGCATTTCCTATATCTGTTTATTCCTCAGTCCATTCCCCTGAACATTGCTCCATACCACCTTCGTTTTCAGCTTTTCTCTCGCTATCACATAAGGCAGTCCTTAGACATTAATTTGCATGTTTTCTTCCACAAACATCTGCGAACTCAGTAACTTACTCGTGAACTTTCCTTTTATATTATTTTCTCGTCTTTCTACATACTTCATCCAAATTCTTAAGTACCCCATTCATATATTCTTCTGTCTTTTCCGCCGTAGATAATATATTTTCCTTTTTAACCTCGTTAGTTATTTGCCCCACCAATTGTATCCGATCCTATACCCCACACCTTTTTTCCGACAATATTTCACAATTGGTTTTAGCATATGATTTGCAAGCTTTCTATTCGTCCATCTAAGTCCTCTCTTAGATAGAGCAATACATGTCATCCTTTTTGTGCTCCTCCTCATACCTCTGCGAATTTATTCGGCGAAATTTTTTTTATTTTTCTGTTGCCTCCTGCCTATCTCCCTTTCCTGTCTTCTCTAAGTTGAAGTTAATCATTATGTGAACATATTCTACCCTTCGTCCTATTTGCCAATCGCTTATTCTGCCATTTTTTCTTCTTATTCTGCATCGTATAATCTATGATAGAAGATTCATTTGTAGTGTTAAATGTTTCTTTTCCAAAAACATTTACTATCGTCATCTGACTTTTCAAAATAAATTTTTCTACCCGTTTTCCTTTCTTATTCAACAAACTATTTCGCCACATAGGCGATCTGGCATTCCAGTCATCACAGACAACTACATGATTTGCTATATGTTTTCAGAAATTTTTCTACCAAATCTAATTCCTTCCGATCTTTTCGCATATATTCCACGTACACATTTATGATAACCAACGTTATGCCCTCCTTCTCTATTATATTTGTCAATACGTATTCATTGCAATATTCTCCTATTCGTAATATATTAGTTCTCCTGTTTGCAATTGCTGTCGCCACTTTACCTGTACGTTCAAAAAGAACTCTATATCCTATTGGTATATGAGCAGCTTTCTTTCGTCTGACAAGGCTCTTGAATGGCACAAATATACACACCATTTAGCGTCAAGTATTGTATTAGCTCATTTGTCCCCATTGTATTATCTTGCTCCTATATCGTTTTAATATTTTCATTTCTAAAAAGTATTTTACTCTTGTTATATCCTCTTTTACCTTTCTTAAGAGTTCATCTTTTGTTTCTTCATGTACACCGTAAAAACGTTTGACACTACCTACTTGATATCCCCTATTCTCACAATCGTACTATCTCTGAGTACATGTTGCAGCACATTTGCATCTTCTTCTTCCGGAGGCTCAAGAGAATACTTCCCTTTTTTGTTTCCTTGCTACTATCAGTTGTATCTTTTTCTCTTTTTCCTTCAATTTAATATACGCAGCTATATTCACATTTACCCCGTTCCTTTTTCTGTACCATTATTTTTGACCCTTTATTAGTGCGTTCGAGCCTTCTTCCACCCATAACCTGAGCATTTGTAGTATTTCCTATTTGTATCCTTTCACTTCCCTTTTGTAACTTTTCCTCATCGCCTGAACGTTTATCTACATGCTCTAGGCAATCCTGCACATCCGATCCTTCATGTGTACCTCGCGATTCAACTGCTTCATCCCCATTACTTTCTATTTTCGCTACGCGATTGATTACGTTCTCCTGAATGCTAATGCACCTGTCATCAATAACGCATATTATTTTCTCCTACGCTCCTTGCAAATCTACTTTAACCACTTGGTATCTCATTTGCAGTTTCAGATATTTTTCTTTCATCTTATTTACACTCGCAAGTAAATGTAATTTCCCCTCTTCTCGTTTCTTTCCTGTACCTTTATCAGCACCCGCCTCATTTCTCCTACCCCATTCCGTATTTGACCTTCTAATACCCCTGTGATTCGGCGAAACTTTTCTCCAGTGAAAATTTCTTTTAATTTTTCGTACCGTTTTCGTACGCGGTTTAGTTCCTTCTTTCTGAAGTCCTCCACTACAACTTTCTTCTCATGCCGTTCACTAGTTCAAGTAGCAATATAATGAATGCACATCTTGTCCAACCATAGCTCGAACCTCAACTTCCTCTCTATCTCCCTCTTCATCCATAATTTCCATCCCGGTGGTATCCTACGAGTGCGGTGATAGGTCACTGTACTGCAACCCTTAGTATACGTCCCCCACATCTTATATATATTTTCTGTTGATACTTCTTCGTAAAGTCGATATTGCACTAACTTTCTCCAAATTTCTTTTAAACTAAGGGTTTTCAAATACTCTTTTTCATTATTTATTTTTGCCCAAATATCCCCTATTAGTCGCCATTTACAACAGTGAGCTCCCTCCAATAGTTTTCGAGTTATAGCCGAAAGTTGATAACTAATTTTCCCTTTTAAATGATTTTTGCGCGCTGTTCAGACCCTATTGCTTCTTGGGACACCTAACTATACAGGTAGGTGCTAATTAGCCCTTTTCACTTCTTCACCAGGTTCTATAACTGATGGGAGAGTTTTGGCCTTCTGAACAATTTGTTTCCACGCCTTCCTGTCTTTGGCCTTCTTTCTCCAATACTTTCATTCTACGTAAATCATTGTACAGGTCCTCAGACCATTTCTTCTTCGGACTTCCTTGGGGTCTTACACCTAATGGTTTCTATTCTCATACCTTCTTGACGGTTCTTTGTTCCCCCATTCTGCAGAGATGGCCAAACCAGCTCAATCTTTGAGACATAAATCAATTTATTATATTTCTATTACGAATTAGTTTGTTTAATTCTGCATCTTTTAATTCTCCAAAAGCCACTTTCTTCTCTTGTAAGACCAAATATCTTCCCGAGTATTTTCCTTTCGAACACTGCAAGTTTTCCCTTATTTGCATCTTTCATCTACAATGTTACTATGGGCCTTATAATTGTCCAATATAGTTTTAATTTCGTGGTTTTGGTTACTAGTTTGCTCTTAAATAGTGTTGCATTCGCAGAATATGCTTTAATGCCCAGAGTAATTCTTTCTTTTATTTCTTCGTCAATCTCATTCATACCATTAACCATAGATCCAAGAAATTTGAATGGGTTAGGGTTCTATTTGAGTGTTGATCACTGAGATTTTCAGTACTTTTGGCTTTACGGGAGCATTGCACAAATTTCGTTTTCTTTTCATTTAGTAAAAGACTGAGAAGTGCAGATAATTTGAGCTGATGGTTAAGTTTCTGTTAATGACTGTTAGGTCCTTGCGATTATTAACACACCATCTGCGTGTGTCATGATTTGCTTCAAACGTGTGTTCTAATGCAAATCCACATAGGAGTTCTCCATTGTTGTTTGATATCTCCTGCTAAGTGTGCCTCCTAGTTACTTTGCAATAGGTCTTTTCCTTCTCTAATTGCGCGTTCAGATCTCCTAGAATAAAAAAATAGTGTCACTTCGAAACATTTTCTAGTACCTGTTGCAGATCTTCATAAAACTCCTCTTTATATTCTATTTCTTTCTATTCCGTGGGGGCATATACACTGATTAATGATATGTTATTATATTTTCCTTCAATACGTAATTTACACATTCTTTCATTACGAGGAACAAAACTGATGACATGTTTTTGAAGACGTTTTGTAACAAAAAAAACTAATCGCTTGACCTGATGTGGTTTTTGTGCCACTGTAATACAGAGTAAATTCTTTCTTATTATTAATTCCATTTCCCTTCCATCTTCTTTCCTGCAATGCAACAATATCCAGTTTAAGTAGTCGACCTGTTCGGCAATAGAGTTCGATTTGCTCTGGCTCTACACCTCGTAAACTCAATGAGATTTTCAACAGTGGGACACTTGTTAAGCCGCACTAATGGTTTCTCTCTAGCGCTGACCGCCTTTGCGCAATACGAATTCCACCATGCAACAGAGCAACGCCTCGGATTACATGATGATTTAGGAATGGTAACATTGGCGGTTTTTAAATCCGCGTTTGTGAAATGGGATGCCATAGCATCCACATCGGATAGGCACATCGCAAAGATTGATGTTGCGTTTAAACACATCTCAGTCTTCTTTTTTTCAATATGCACTGAGAGGGGCGTGAAACAGAGGGGCAAAAGACGTTGAAATGTATAAGAATCGGGTAGTGGTCACTCCCATACAGGTCAAGAACTGTCCGGTCTAAGATTGGGGAAAGAGAGGAACTGCAGATGGCTAAATCCAGCACCGAGAAAGATCGGGAAGCTGTACAGAAGTGGGTGGAGTGGCCCGTGTTAAGGAGCGCTATATCTCGGCTACCTAACAGTTTTCCAATGATATCACCCTTTGGGAAGTTGTGTGAAGAACCCCTCATCGAATTATAGGCATTGAAATCCCCGACCATATTAACTGGGGAAGGCAACTAGTCCATCAGAGCAGCAAGATCTTTCTTCGGAAATGACTGCCCGGGGGGATATAAATGTTACATGCCGTAAATGTAAGGAATGGAAGGCTCACCCTCATACATACTGTCTGAAAGACGCTAGATATAGACTTATTTGGCATATACTGATGCGTTTACGAGCACAGCGACGTCACAGTGTGCCCATAGGTCGTCTTCTAAGTCGCACTATAACAGGTATAACCACGAGAGTAGAAAGAGTGTTTAGGTAAGAGATGTTTCTTGAAGACATACTATTTGAGGAGAACGACGAGAAAGTAAGAGCTTTAGGTCATCTAAACAGACATAACTGCCAATCAGATTCCAGGAAAGAAGACCTGGAGAAGATAAACCATTATCTGCTCTCTTCGATGTTTGGATTTTTTTCTGTGGACGACTTTAATGTCTGACCCTGCTGTGGTATCCTCCCAAGGATAGTCGACGTGATCACTGCTGGAATGATCACTCGCGGATATAACAAGTCCACTGTTTCTGCTCCTTGAGCGGCAGCAACTAGAGGAAGTTGATCCGACATGGGAATCCGACTTCAAAGCGTCAGGTTTTCGAGACTGAGGGGAGCGCGTTTTCCGCCGGTGACGATCCCGAGATTGTCCTCGGGGGGATTGTTTCTTCACGGGTTTCGCTTGCTGAATGTTAGTTGAAGTTGAGGTACAGGTGGAAACATACAGATTCTTGTTTTGGTGATACCTTATACTTTGAAGATATAAGGATTTTACACCCCAGAAATTCGTCTTTTAAGACAGAAGGATCATCCAATGATGTCTGAACACCAGAATTACACATCTTGGGTTTCTTTACTTCCCCCTTAACCACCTGACAGTCAAAAGAAACTGTAGATGGTTTCGGTGCGGTGACAGCTGTTGCACAGTATTTGGTGAGATACCGGATTTTTCATAAGGTACCGACGCCTGGCCTCGGGAAAAGACACCCTTTCCGTAACGCGGATCCTTTGGATGTCTTTCTCCGTGCTATATTTTGCGCAGTTGTTGGAATTGGAAGGATGGCTTTCCTTAAAATTCACGCAGTACGGAGGCGACGAGCAAGCTGACGACTCGTGCGACGGCTGTCCGCAAATAACACACTTCCCAGGGTGACTTGCACCGGTCTAGTGTGTGACCGAATCTCTGGCACTTGAAACAGCGCAGAGGACTCGGTAGACAATGACGCACTCGCAGGGAATAAAAACCGCAGGATATGGATTCCGGTAGAGAGTTTGTCAAACGTCAGAACCAGTGCGGAGGTGGGGACTAACCTTCCCAGCAACTTTCTCTTAATTCTGTGGACATTTACCACGCCTTGGGGTTCAAAGAATTCCTTCAAGTCATCATCTGACTTATGTGCAAAGACTTCGTGATTTACGACGCCGTTGCACATGTTTAGGACAGGATATGTTAAGGTCTTGATTTGTCAGCAATTTCTTTTAATTTCAAAACACACTCGATGTGCTTGTGTGTGCGTGCCTCCAACAGAATTTCACCATTCCGCTGGCGCACGACAAACTGAAGCTTCTCGATGTTATCGTCAATTGCTTTCGCAAGGCGGACAGAAGTAATTGACTTAAAAGTCTTAATAGGAAGCGAGGCTGTCGGCCTGTCACTATCCTCGCAAATGAAACTGTATATCCAGTTTTACCGACTAATCGCCTCTTCCTAGATCAAAGATGGCAAAAGGGGGGACTTGGGGGGAACAGTAGTTTAAATTTCATCCCCGTGTTCCCCACCCACCACGGAGTCCAACAAGGTGACATTCCACTGGGGTGCCAGGGTTGACACGGGGATATAGCGGGCACACGCAGGGTTCTTTAAGCGGGATTGCTCCATCGCCGCCGACCAGCGGGAAGGACCCCCTGCGCACCCCTTCTCACCCAGGAGTTTAGTCGAAGACATAGTCCGAGCCGATTGGTCGGGGGTGGGTTAGACCCCGATCGCCCGTCTAGACGAGGCAGAGGCCAAAGAGTGCGTATTGAAGCGCATCTTAAGAATGCACGCAGCAGTTCCTCAACTCACCAGGATTCCCATTCCCTTCAACACGGGTCGCCATGCACGACAAACACATGGGTGAGCGTTCAGCACACAGGGAAGGCCAGTACAGAAGATACAAGCATTAAAAGTGAAAAACAAGGAATATAGGAGAAAAATGTGAAAGAATACCTGAGAGCCTGCTCTGTATCCCACCGTCAGGACGTGGACAGACTCACATCGACGGCTATATATAACTTCGTAAACGGTAAGTGACCTACACCAATCTATTCAATTTGCACCCCTTTTAGATTTTTTATACCATATTACTTTAATAAAAAATTAAATTTCATGGCTTTGACAGGAATGTGACGCGTGTACATAAATTGGTTATAAAATGCAAACAAACAAATATTTTTGAATTGACGATTATGCTTTGTTTAAGCGATTATGAGTATACAGTTTATGTTAGCACAGAAGTGAAATACCCACCTATTGTGTAGCCTACATCAGCAAGAATTATATAGGTAAAAAATCTGGTTTATCTGCTCATAAGAATAATGATTACTTATTTTCATTGTTAGTATGACATAATTGAAGTGAATTACCGCACTATTTGTTAATAGTAGCGCCAAAATTCAATAAATAATGAATTTTAGTAATGCTTTTCACTAGACAGATTATTTAATATCATATCTAAATATTAACTTAAAATTTAAATATCACAATCTTTTTTCTCGTTAACTATAGAACATTTTTACATTAGAGGCTCCCTATCAGAAATTATTATAACTTTGGTCACTTAATCCTTAATGTCCTTTATGATTTAAATGACCGATCTTAATGGAATAGATTGGATAGCACATTATCTTGGATATTAAATCTTATTGAATATATTAAAAGATTTTGCTGGACAGAAAATCGTATGGATAAGTAATAATATTCACATTCATAGGAATTCAAGTTATATTAATTAAGTTTTGTAGGTTTCACGAAGATCAGGAACTTCATGAACGAAGGATTATAGCTACAAAAAGAAAAGGATTCAATCCTTCGAGCACTTCTTGCCTTTGCAGTGTACATTTTTAAGAAAGTACATTTGAAATAGGTGGTTCGAGGAGACGATTAAAAAAAGACGCACTGCCTAAATTATTTCATTTTCCACCCCACTTGATGACAGAGCCATCGAAAGGAAGAAGAATTATTAACAGAAAAACGGTAATATATTTTATTTTTAAAATAATAATGTTAAAGATACAAATACAGGAATTAGTTAACGTTTAATTAATGTGTTTTAACATATTTTTCTTACGAAAATCCGCTTTTAATAAGATTCGAAGGTTTAATTTCTTACTTAAGTAGAGCAACTTTTTTAGAATAAAAAAGGAGCGATGTAAAGTAACTGAAGAAACAACATTCGAACATAAGAAACCTGGTTAACAATGTTCAAGCCCATCTACTTCAGATTCAAGCAAAGGGAAACCAAATACTGTAAGTTTTTAACTCTTGTGAAACCATATTTAAACACAACATATGAGTTTATTAACCTGATTCCTATGCTAGTGATAATCCAAATCTTGTCACGTCGAGGAAACAAAAAAATTAGAAAAATTATTTGGTGTATATTTTATGTTATAAATGTTAAAATATGACTCATTAATTAAGAACGAAGGACGTTTTACAATATATACGAGAAAATTCCAACCAACTATATAATAATTCCCATATACAGGTTATATCTGTGATGTAACAAACATTCAGGGATGATGGAGGAGGGCAAATGGATCAATTTGAGACAAGGAACCATATTCCGGAAACGAGTCAAAAGTTATAAGCAAAATTCTAATTTAATTCCGTTAACCATACTCCGAAAATGATCAGAGTTAAAGGTTAAAAACCACCGACCTCAGTCGGATTTGAACCCGCTAACGTGGGATTAGTAGATCTACGCCGTAACCACTACACCACTGAGACCGGCAGTCATAAGTTAAAGCGAAAATCGGTCTAATACCTCCGGCAGTGGAATACATGTGCTTCGATCGTAGGGTAGAAATTCCCAAAGAGCAGAAGAGGTTGGGATAATAACTCAACTACTCCAACGCAGATACCGTACAGTGTACTAACTTGATCGGTGTACGATGTTTGTACTGTAGGTTTGTCTGTGTTTACGTGTTGAAGTGGTACGTTGATCAGCCCTATCCAAATAGTTGTACCCGGTTACGGAACTTGCAGATATGATTTACGTGTATGGGCACGCCAATAGAAGCAGGAGAGAAGCTGGTAAGTTGTACAGGGCCACATATCCACGTAGCAGACATCCGACTCACACCATGCTTCCACGACTGTTCCAACGAATAAGTGAAACAGGGCAATTGTTACCGCAGTACAACGACCGAGGACGACGAACTACACGGACTCCCGACTTCGCAGATACAGTGCTTGCTCGCGTGGATGAGGCACCTGCAATCAGCACTCGATCAGTTGCACGTGAAATAAATGTTTCGCACAGTACTGCGTGGCGAGTATTACGTGAAACGCAGCTACACCCGTACCATCCACAGAAAGTGCATGCTTTGAGTCCTGCTGACTTCGCACCTCGTGTTGTATTCAGTCAATGGGTCTTGCAGCACCTTGCAGTCGATTCTCACTTTCCTGCGTATGTACTTTTCACAGATAAAGCCTGTTTCACCAGAGAAGGAATGCTAAATAGTCACAATAGTCAGGTTTGGGCTGATGAGAATCCCCAAGCTAAAATTGTGAAGAGCCATCAGCACAAATTTTCAGTGAACGTGTGGGCAGGCAGTCAATGATTACATACTAGGCCCGTTTCTTCTTCCTCCCCGCCTAAATGCAGCAGTGTACACAGTGATCAGAGATGTACTACCCAGGTTCCTGGAACACATACCACTTGTCGTTCGTCAACAGATGTTGTTCCAACATGGAGCCCCACCTCACTTTGGACTCGTTCCAGCTCGTGGCCAGCTCCTTCACCTGATCTCACCCCACTTGACTTCTTGTGGGGCCATGTGGAAAGTCTTGTGTATGAGACACCTGTCGAGACTGAAGAGGATCTCATGTAAGAATGCTCGTTGCCTGCGACACTGTTCACACGACACCGGGGATATTCGCACGGGTACGATTCTACGACAATGCCATGCCTGCATTGACGCAGGACGCCATTTGGAACATTTGTTGTAAATGTAGCATCTTGTGAAACTTGTGCAGGTAAACGGAATTAAATGAGTAGAATTTTGCTTATAACTTTGACTCGAAAGTTTCCGGAATATGGTTCTTATCTCAAATTGATCCATTTGCCCTCCTCCATCATCCCTGAAAGTTTGTATCATCGCGGATTCACCACACTTACACATGTATTACTACTACTCTTGTGAATAGTAAATCACTAAGAAACGTAGATACAAAGATGGCGTTTAACAAACATCTGAAACAAAACATAACAATCAACAACAAAAACATAGAATCCATGTGGAAATCACTAAAAACATATATGATGAAAACAGCAGAGAAAATCTTACCAAAACAAACAACCAAGAAAAGAGACTGGTTTGATGAGTCCGATAAAATTATTGAAGAACTACTTGAGAAGAAAAGAACTGCCCATAAACGTCTGCTTGCTATGCCCAGCTCAAAGAATAGAATAGACTATCAAAAAACCAGAAGTACTGTTCAAAAAGAAATAAGATTACTTAAAGAAGAATGGTGGGAAAATAAAGCCAAAGAACTTGAGGAACTTAAACAAAATGACTCTCACAATCTGTATAGATGCATTAAAGAACTCGTGGGACATACGAAAAAAAACAGTATACTTGAAAACCAAACAGGTGAGAATATTTATGAACCTGAAAAGTGTCTAGAAATGTTGGAAACCTACTTTGACAATCTGTACAACCAACACTCGGTAACAGAAAATCCCACGGTGAGAGTAATCAATACAACAGACGATCTCCCAAATGATGATCCGCCATCTAAACACGATACCGAGAAAGCACTAAAACAAATGAAGAATAACAAAGCCCCTGGACAAGACAACATTACCAGTGAGATGCTAAAAGCAGGAGGTGAAACAGTTGTCAATATCCTTAAAACTCTCTTTGACGAAATATGGAACTCGAAACAAATACCTAAAGAATGGAAAGAGTCAATTGTCATCCCCAAGAAAGGGTCCAAAACTAAATGCGAGAACTATAGAGGAATCGCTTTGTTGTCAGTCCCCAGTAAAATCCTATCTAGAATACTCTACAATAGACTATCTCCATACATAAATAACCTAATACATGATACACAATGTGGCTTCAGACATGGACGTTCCACCATTGACATGATTTTCACCACTAGACAGATGATATAAAAAGCTATAGAGCAAAATACACCTATTAGCATCGGATTCATCGACATATCTAAAGCATTTGACCGCGTAGACAGACATGCTATTCCGAATCCTACAAAATGCAAACTGCCCACCCAACATCCTTCAAATCTTAAGAGACAAGATGAAGACACTTCCTCCATCGTAAGAGCCGAAGATATGACCGAACCACCATTCAACGTCCAAACAGGAGTCAAACAAGGATGCGTCCTTGCTCCATTGTTATTTTTGCTTTACATCCAGTCAGACATGACCAACGTTTATCGTTATCGTCGCAACATTGAGGGAGTTCAATATAAATTCAGAACAGACTCCAATCTGATCAACAGAAGAAACCTCAAAGCAACCACAAAAGTTGAAATCAACAGCGTACTCGATCTCATGTTTGCGGACGTCTGCGCCATTATTACAAAAAGTCCCTCAAAACTTCAGGAAACTCTCACCATAATAAACGAAGAATTTGGCAAGTTTGGGCTGAAAATAAACGAAAGTAAAACAGAAGTAATGTATATCAACTGTCAACCTCCCATTAGTCCTATATCAATAAACTCAACAGACCTCATAATCACTACATCCTTCAAGTATCTAGGAAGCGTAATTAACAACAATAACAATAACAACATAGATTCAGAAGTTAGCAACAGAATAAATGCAGCTAGCAACACCTTTAGAAGTCTTTACCTGCGAATATGGAAGACACAACATAAGCCTACAAACTAAATTAAAGATCTACGAGACAACAGTCCTGAGCACATTATTATAGTCCTCCGAATGTTGGACCATACTTGAAATCCATGTGAAAAAACTAAATCATTTTCACATAAAATGTCTCAAAACTATAATTAAAATCAAGTGGACAAATTTTGTTGCAAATGGAGAGGTACTAAAGAGATCACAAATGTTATCAGTTGACAATTTTATACGCATGTGCAGACTCAGGTGAGCGGGCATGGACAAAGAGTACCACTGCAGGTAGCCTTTTCAGAACTGGTTGAGGGCAGAAGATCACAGCAGAAACCAAAATACCGCTGGATGGATGTCCTAAAGGAAGATCTAAAGAAACTAGGAATAAACACAGCTAACTGGAGAGATCTTGCCTCAAACAGAAACCAATGGAGAGATAACACCGTAAATAAGGTTAGAAATTTCCAGGAAACAACCATGAAAAAGAAAGAGACAGACAGGATAATACGCCATGAAATAGAGGAAACATACACTTGGAAATGCCCACTATGCGACTTTCTTAGAGAAGGTAGACAAGTTAGAAGATACGTTCTCTCGCATATTACTCAAAGACATCCTGAAACCCCAACTCCAAGAAGCCAAGCACAAACAAACAAATGTACAATATGTGACACGACGTACAAATCAAAGGCAGGGTGGCAGAGCCATATGAGAACGAAACACAAAGACACACATCAAGCTGCACCAAGACAACCCATGAAAATCATGCAACCAGCAAGAAATCAATCACAAACGAACCATATCCGAACAAAAACGCAACAACTAGCAACAGTGCCGGGACAAAATTCAACACCTCAGCCACTGGACACACCTCCAAACAACCAACATCAATGCAGAGCGTGCCAGAGAATATGTAAATCCAGTGACCACAAAAAAGGATGTATTCCACACCAATATCAGTCGTTTTTTCTTATTTTAACTTGCCACCGTATTTCCACTCCCTCCCTCATGAGTGCTAGGAGCATATCATCTCCCCTGTGGATAAATGATGAACTTATTGGGGTTGTCCTTATTCATCTCTACGGTGCCGAAAACGGAAATTTCCATCATTTTTTTCAATTATTTTTACATGCTATCCCCTTCCCACCCCGTCCCAGAAAGAGCTAAGGTTGTCTTATCCCCACAGTACTTGTCAGATAGTAAGTCATCCGTGTACCAAGTTTGGTTCAAAATGCTCCAAGCATTCTGGAGTTTTGGATGCTCATATACATACTTCCATTTCAACCCGATAGATTTTCGTGAAATCGTACCATAATCATCTATTGTCATGAAAACTACACATCTGTAAAATTACAGCTCAATTGGAAACTAGGAAGTGGCCGAAAAATAAAATTACGAATTTGGAAACGGAAGAACATAAACACATACATTCCCCCATTTCACTCTCTTAGGGTACATTTTTCCCAAAATTGTACCATATTCTATAGTCATACAAACTACGTTCCTGGTGAATGCTGTCTATGGAAAAACAACATAACTCTGCTACAAAACACACTTCTCCAAAACGCTACAACGTACTGCGTAATACGTATAACTAAATTACATTGATTTTCTCATTGGCCATAAAATAAAACTCCGCAAGCATTATTTTCATGAACTGTGGTTTCTTTTAATCCGAAATACAATTTAGAAGTCGTTACAAAAACGCCACCAAAAATTACGTTACAAAATTATTCTTATTTTCAAACTGCATTACTGACTCCCGAACATTGTAATTCGTCGACATTCCCCACTAGTTGCAAAATAATTATTGCATTTATTAATTTATAACAACTAGATTTGAACAGTACAAGATTTTCGCATGAACATATACTACTAAGACAGAGTAAGTTTAAAATACTTCAACGGCGAGCAATGTGTTTCAATTCACAAAAAATAGAGTTAATATTCGTTTATAGAAATAACAGAATAAAAAGTAATGTCCTAGAGACTCGTCATAAAAATTACGAACTAAAATTGTCAAAAAGTAATTTTCGAGTAGAATGATATATTTTGCCAATAATTTGAATAAATTTTCGAAATTTTGAAGGTGACCCGCCACTCGTAGAAACTTGAAATTTTGGGAATATTTAGAATAGCAATAGAGGAACCTGTGTCTAAAACATTCTGGGATGTACGATAGATTTTTTGCATTTTGTTGAAATTTTGGATACATTTATGGGGATTTTTTCACATGGGGATCATGTTTCTCATGATCAACTTGAAACATTTTTTTCGTTAGATTAAAGTATTTTCTCAATCGAGAAGCTAGTTTCGGTAGCTAATTTTGGTTCACAATTAAGAAAATATAAAAACCTAAAAAAACTTGTTAAGGGCAGGGAAAGCTGTCAAACATGTGGGGGTTAAAAATGTAATGAATTGTAACATTTTATGGGTATCTATACAGAAATGAAGGAACAAAGTCATTCGGCTCGTGGGCACTTTTGGCTGCCTTATCCTGGGGTACCCTTTCATTGTGTTGTTGGTTGGGTTTTGTAGATTTTGCAAGTGAAATTTATAACATTTTACTTGTTAAAAGTGAAGCGAATAACATTGCCATAACATAGTGATTTGTCACTGAATTGTTTACACGATAAGTTGGATTGGAAATAGTGTGTGAGATCACTATTTTTGCCATACGGAGATTCCATCTGATTTTAAAAGTTGGAAGTGGCTTTTATACAAGGAGAAACAACATTCTAAATAAGATGCATCATGGAGATTTTAAATGCTGAAGTGAACGGTTAATTTCGAAACATGACAGACACACATCAACACATTTTTAGAACAAGATACATCAAGCTTTAAACTAAAATAAGACGCATATATTTCTTCCGTGTACCCTACACGTAGAGAAGATATGTGAAACTTTCGGTCAGGTGAAAATGGCGACGAGCCTGGAGTCGAACAAGGGACACCTGCTTTGATCGCATGGGTGTTAACCACTACACCACCCGTTCGTCTTTCACAACTGTACATCATTTCCACCCATACCTAAATCCCAGAAGACCTGAGAGACATCCCCAGACAGGAGATAAGTGAACTTACTAGTAATTACCGGTTTTCCACGTACCTACGTGTTAAGGTTCGTTATGCATATATTTATTCCGTGTACCCTACAAGTGGGGAAGGTGAACGGGTGATGTAGTAGTTTATTACAACAAATTTTAGTTATTAACTTTGTGTCCGGTTAGGTGTTCGTTTATTGTTTTTTTTATTTTCAATGACTCATTAATTACTTTATGTGCTTCAACAAATTTGTTTTATTTCCTGATTAAGTATTTTCATATGGCACTCATTTTAGTTCATTCATTTAAAAACATGGAGTGTACACTTAGCCTAAAAATTAAGTATAAATTGTAATTGTCGAATTCTTTCAGAAGCACGCTAATTAGAAATTAACTTTTTTTAATTTATAAAAATGCAATACCTGTTTTCTTTAGATTTTTTCTCGGAAACACAGCACGGTTGTAATCCTCTCTTGTCCAACTATTTTATTAACTGCTGAATTTATTTACCACGCGCACTGAGTGGGTACCCACAGCTGTCGATTCGTATGCCGGATAGCTGTTGAACTCGAGGGTCGCCGCTGACATGCTATTTTGTACCATTCTCTTTATGAAAGGATTTAGGACAGGTGACAGTTGCGATGGTGCTTCGGCAGCAAGTCTCAGTTAGACATAGATCTGGTGTGAATTTCTGCATGTGTGTGGTATCACCATGCACCGTATGCCACCAATCTGCCTCATGGCCTATGAGCGAGCCAGACTTTATCGAAAAAGGCAAAGTACGGACGGCATCCTGCAGCACGTCACTATAGATGAGGAAAGGAGTGAAACCGTGAGGCAATGGCAACGATGTAGGGATTCGTCATCCAATGGAAGATATACTCACCGTCTGTACCTGCCATAGCTCCATTGATTAACATGGGGAGGTTGATCACTACCTTTCAATACTTCCGACAGAGCATGGTTGCTTCAGGCAATATAGCTACATCGTTTAGAGGCGGACGATGATCCCTCTTGTCCACTATGTCAACCTGAAGACGAAGGAATGGTACATATGTTCTTCAAATTCCCGCTTATTCAGTAGAACGGAATGAGTTGCAGCAGATATTCGATCAACCCTTCCACTCGGATGACAGAATCGATGCCATGATTTCATCTGTTTATTAGTGGAATGCAGTGACAACGTATGCTGGCTGCTATCATTATCAAGAAGCTAAGTTTCGAAGAGAAACGGCGGAAATGTAATCCGATTTCGGACTTATAAATAGCACGTGAGTAGTCCCCATTAAGTAATATTTTACGACGGTTCCGCATGGTGATATTGGAGAAGAGGGAGGTGTCTTTTGTGGGTCGTGCCAATCTTGCAACCCTACAACCTTGAACTGCGATCCCTCCAGGGTATCTGAAAGCAGACATATACCAGTGACGAGTCCATAATTTTCGGTGTTGACAGTGAAATCCCGATATCGTGTCAGTCTAAATTTAACCCTCATGAAATAAACACACCACTAGCACCCCTTAAGGTGGGGTAGGAGGTGGAAATAAATTTAAGGAAAAAAATTATTTTGAAATAAAAATGCATCGGATACAGTTTTCGAGTTGATGAGAAAAGCCTAATATTAAACTACCAATGCCGGTAAGTTCAAGCTGAGATCATATAGAAGCACGGTATCCTGAGATCAGAAGATGGGAAAAGTGAGACGTAAAGTAACGTAAACAGAACGATATTAGGGTCGAGTCCATAGTTGTGTATTCTTAGTTGAATAATCGTATTTCCAATGATATTATGTACTCTTCACATCATATGAAGTGGACGACACATCTACAGGTGGGTATAGGGAAGAGTATGACAAATTTATCGAAAATACCAGCTAAAAAAGGATTTTACGAATATTTACCCCTAAGGGAGATGGGAAATTGATGTTTTCTAAAAACTTTTTCTTAATTACATCAGTGAAAATAAGGGATTGAGGATACACACCAATATTATCAATCCACTAACATTAATGAATAACATTCTCACTGGATATCAATGGGAATGTGAGAAAAAACAAAGTTGCCAACACATTACTAAATTCACGTGAGCGAGGACTTAGCTACTATACAGAATACAATCATTCCATGCACGAAACCATCATTCTCATGCATACCATACATTTTATTACGTATAAATCACAAACATCAGGCTTTTCTTAGGTCAAGGTTACGTAATTGTATGGAGACAGTACACCATGCCTGTAATTTTACTACTTATTTTACCATATTGTAAACAATAGAACACATGCGGTACAAAAAAATAGTACGGTCAGCTCCCGACACAACGTTCGAAAATTAGTTAGGAACAATAGCATGCATATTTTAATCTACATAAAACACGGAGTAATTAGCTTTGAGTTACAGTAATTGTAGGACTCCACATTCAGCCAGTTGACTGTGGTGCTACTGGTCAATCGGCAATAAATGGAACTTAAAACACCGCCTCTCCCTTGCACGTAATTTCTCTCCAGCGTCATTAGGGTCAAAAATTATTTGTAATTTTCTCAATATCTTGGCTCCAATTTTCAGCTAACGTCTTGAGGTTTAGAGCAATTGAAAGGACCTCAAGCCTTAATTTCCACAACTTTTGCCTAATTATTAGGATATTGGCGAGAAGTCAGATGTTTACGGCGATTCTTCAAGCTTCAATCACGTTTTTTTAATACTTCCAAAATGAGTACAAATTATTTTTCTTTCATTTTGAAGTACTATGGCAACATTTTCAGGCGAAGTAAATTTTTGTTAATTCCGGGGGGGGGGGACATTCTGAATCCATTTTCATAATTTTCTCGAAACTTTTATATCGTACACAGCATTTTGCATATTGTGTATAACGTGTGTGGGACAATGAGATTGCAACATACAGGGTTACTATAAATGATTAAAGCGATATCACAAATTCACCGTATATTATTTGACATATTGTCAAAACGTTTACAGACATTTAGAAAAACTCAAAAAGTTTTGTTTTGTGACAGCCGTTTCATATTTCTGCCACGAGAGCGCAGCAGAGAGCACTTAGTCACGATGGCGATAGGCGCTGAGAAAGCTTATGTTGTGCATGAATTTCATTCAAATCAGTCTGTTGTAAAAGGGCAACGACACTTCAGAACGACGTACAACAAAGATCTACCAACAGCCAACTCCATTTGGCGACGATATGCGCAGATTCAAACTGCAGGCTACATCTGTAAGGGGAAATCAACTGATCGACCTAGTGACAGAATAAACTGTTAAGCGCGTGCGGGCGCGTTTTACACGTAGCTCACAGAAGTCGACGAAGAAAGCAAGCAGAGAGCTGAACATTCCACAACCGACCGTTCGGAAGATCTTACGGAAGCAGAAGCCTTACCGCTTCCAACTGCTACAAACCCTGATACCCGATGACAAGGTCAGAAGCTTTCCATTTTCGGTACAGTTGCAAAAGCTTATGGAAGAGGATGGGTTTAGAGACTCATCTTCAGTGATAAAGCAAACTCTTGGCACAGTGAATAGGCACAATGTGCGATACGTCAAAAGTTAATACGTAATGTGCAGTCTCACGGTTTAAAGTGCACGGCGCCGCCGCCTTCTGCGAAAATACCATAACAGTACACGTGTATCTGGACATGTTCGTGTCATCTGAATTCTTAAACATGAGATTGAGAACCTGATGGATCGGCCGCGGTAGGATTGATGATCAGCATTCCCTCTCATGGCCTCAACGCTCTCCCGACCTGTCGCCTAGCGTTTTTTTTTGTGTGGGTTATGAGCATGATTCAGAGTTGATGCTTTTGAACGGATTGACAGGGACATGCTGCACCGAGTGGGGGGAAGTGCTTGATTATACGCTTGATGTTTTCACAATCAGAAGGGGAGCACATACGGAGCATTTATTATACGTCAAGAAGCGCTTTTGAGTTTTTCTATACGTCTGTAAAGTTTTGTGACAATGTCATATAATATAGCTACAATAAATGTGTGAAATCGCTTCAATCGCTTATAATAAATATGTATTAGTGAAAAGTATGTCTGAAAATACTTCAAACTCTCAAATCATTCCTTCTTGAAAACACACAGTTCTTCAGGGTTGCTGGTGATACGACTTTCACGCTTTTGAATGTGTATATCTCAGGAAATATACCACATAAAATAGAAATTAAGACAGCAAAATGATAGTAATATGACATAGAAGATATTGCCTTGTAGTAAATACTTACTGCAAAACAATTCATTTAATTTCATACACTTAGTAAGACGAGTGGGGGAGAACGAAGGGCCCTTCGCCGTCTTGCGGAAAGGGAAAGGCACGCAGTTTGTGTTTAACATCCACCACATGCGCTGGTATACATAATTATTGTATTTGCGACTCATAAAAAAGCTTTCCTATTTGAGTAGGAATACGATTACTCCTCATATCCCACAATACCTTATACAATATGCAATCAAATCTCCAAGTAACTAAATGTTCTCTGAAATATACACAAAGTCTATCCCAAAAATAAGTTGACGGAATTTTTCCCGCAGAGTGGGGAGATTTGCAAGGACTTGGGAAAGCACCGCGACCTGTGTCAGTTGTTTGTTGGTCGTTCCATCGCTCCTACTATCAGATTATTAATTATACACCCCTGACTTCTTATAGCTACGGATAGCACAAGATAAACGTTAACACCATTGTATGTCGTTTTGTTCTGCATTTATACGTAGGAGTGAAAAATTTGGTTTAATGAATATGTTTTAAAAACCTGTAATGTTCACAAAAACGTGATATTTTCACTGGTTTTGCCGATACGTCGACTTTTTTATAAAAGAAACTAAGACTGTCAAAAATAATTCTTACTCAGCGAATGATCACTGTTGCGTTTGTGACATTTATTAATTTCAAGCTTCTACTTGCAAAATAGGAGTTATTAATTTTTTTCAAAACCACTGCTAAACTCGAACACACACATTTGTAAGGAATAACATTAATACTGCCGCGCTCAGAAGAATGCTGTTAGGTTATAACTGCATTAAAACGTTTAAAACTATTTACTCGGTCACCAGCAAGTGATAAATAAAACTGTTATCAATTGAATTAGCGGTCAGCGATGCTTTACTGCCACGCGCGTTGTTGTCGCCCGTATCTTTCCATTGACTCTAACATCGTGAGCAGTGAAGTCCAGTCTGCTGACTGAATACGACATCGACAGCAATGTGCCTGCAGCTGACCGCTAATTGAAAACAATCCAATGGTGTTAACTGTTCTTTTTACGATTTTTGTTGTGCACTCCACAGCTATTAACAGCCAGGGGTCTATAATAAAAACCCAATAGTAGACGATTCTTGTTCGAGGGCGGCGTTACGAATTCACGATATCACGTTCCATAAAGCAACTATAAGCGATTGTGTTAAGCTCGGAAAAATATGTTAAGAGACAACGACCATTACCATGATTAATTAAGCCTAGGGAAATGAAGCAATGTCCCAACGGATGTTTTACTGCTGGCACAAGCATTTCTGGGACGGTAGCCGTAGAGAGGAGGTTGACGACGAGAAACGCAAGGACATCCATGTCCCGGGTAATGGCAATGCTCATCGTCTTTTTCTACTCAAAAGGTGCAATACAAAAAGAGATTGTGTNAAGGACATCCATGTCCCGGGTAATGGCAATGCTCATCGTCTTTTTCTACTCAAAAGGTGCAATACAAAAAGAGATTGTGTCTTAGACATACACAATGAACAGTAAGTTTTACGCGGAAGTTCTCAAAATACTCCGGAAAAGAGTGTAACACGTCAGGAAGGAGACTTTTCCAACTGAAGGCTGCACCACAACAACGCACCGTCCCACACCGCCTTCCTTGTGACCAAGTAGCTGGCCAAGTACAAGGTGTCAACGGTGCGCCACCTACCCCACAGTACCGATGTTACTGTCAGGTTTTTCCTTGTACCAAAAAATAAAAAGGAGCTTGAAAAAACAATATTGGAACCCTGGATGACGTCGAAGAGGCCGTGACGAGGTGTCTTAACGAGGTTCCCGTTGTCGCCTTCCAGGAAGAGTACACTTTACAGACTGACATCGGTGTGTCGATGCACAAGGGTGATATTTTGAAAAACTTAATCAATTGGACTTTGATCTGCGATGGGTTTTTTCACGAATTTCAACATATTTTTGGGACAGACCGTGTATTCTTGTAGTTGTTTTTTCATAGAATTAATATTTCAGCTGTACACTGGAATTGAAGTGCAGCCATATCACTTTACGGCAGAAAGTTACCGCAGCCGCTCAAACAACGATATTTTTATGTACTGAAAATCTTGTTATTGAATTCAACAATCCAAGTTGATGTTCTCTAGAATAGTATTAGAGGTTTGAAATCATACTAATGCATAAGTAATTAATGCAAGGAGGAAAGTAATAAACCCGAAATATAGTTAAGTAAAGAAATTACCCAAGGTAAATGATTTTTATGAAACACGCGTTCAATGCAATGACTCAACGAGAACGCCCGAAATGTTTTGTATTTGATGGACGCTTAAAACATCAATCCTGGTAAGATTTCACCCACTATTATTATTCGGTCAAATTATAATGTATCTTTCGCCTCTAGCAGTACCCTATGCATCGCTAGCTGGCACCCTATGTATCGCTCAGACATTGGCTGCGTGGCGTGTCTGCTCCTAGTACCCATACATGCCAAGTCCTTAGATTCAAGTCCATTTGTAGGATCGCTTATTTTCTTTTCATTTTGTCAATGTGATGTTGCACCTTCTTATACATACGTACTGGTTTTACACATTTTTAACAAATAATAGAAAACCTTTTGTTAATGTTTTTTACATGAAGCCTACATTGTCATTCGAGCAATTAACTCCGTCATAGTTATTCTATTATTAATTCGTAATATGAAAAAATGTTCATTTGAAGTAATACTTATATCAATTTACATCAGAGATAAGATATCTTTGTTGAATTTTTTAAAACTATTATCGTGACATAATTTATCATACTCATTGAAGAAAATTTATCGTAATTTGATTTTACAAAATAATTCCTCGTATCCGAAAAAGCACTGAACTGGCACAACAAAAATACTCTGGAACATACATTATGCGACTTCACTCATGAACCTACCTAATTTCATTACTTTTATCCAACGTATTTGTTCAGTACATGAGACAAAAAGTGAATTTTTAATTTTTTAAATCTACCCATACAGGTATAATGTGAATATTTATTTTAAACGAGAATAATATTAAAAAAGTGTTTGCATGAATCATAATAAATACGTATAACTACATACTATTGTAAATACTATACGTATTTATATGTTCTTTAAGAAATACGTAAATGCGTAAACCTGGACAAACAGCCCCACACGAGCGGTACAAGAAACTTTCACGTTAGTTCGAAATCAATCTTGTATGTCCAGAGAGAAGGGATCTTATGTTTACACACACTTGCTCCAAAGCTCTCAGAGATGATCTGGCAAATTCAGAAACTGTCCGAGAGAATCTCAGACGCTCACAAGGAGTTAAATGGCGCAAGTTATGTCGACATATTTCTTGCTCGTGAAGACGATTTATAAAGAAAATAGCAGTTTCATGAAGCGCGAATCATGTAACGCGCAAAATTGGTATAGTGTGATTAGAGTTTAATGGGGAACACTGTTTCATGTAAGTTCCCAAAGAAAGAATTATTAATCTTTTATAGATTTATATCCCTATTTACTACAAGAAGTCACTAATTTTAAGGTACCATTACATAAATAAAGGAAAATAAATTTTATTTTGGCGATTAAGAACTTGTTAAATACAGTTCACATCAGATTTGTAAGTTACATTAAGTAGACCTACATTGTTTTACAAAACTAATCTAATTAAAATAGATTGTTGACAAAGTGTTTTAATTCAACAACATATAGCAAAAACATTGTTACAAAAATGTAGGCTCTGACTTCCTATTTCGCGGGAACAAAGTTCAATTCTCGGGCTACATTATAACCATTACGCCAATGAACATGTGCACCGAACTTAGTCGCCGCTACCACTACAAACACACATGAATTGCATCGGACATGGCAAAACGGATTGAAATGTGGCTCCATCTTATGTGCTTTTACTTAAGAAAATCGTTTCATCAGTGTGCACTGCGTGTTTTTTTTATTTTTTTTTGGTCGGGCTTTAGGGCTCGTCAACATCAAAGGTCATTAGAGCCCTTGCAAGTAGGGAAAAATGCAGTTTCGCACCATATAGAAGAGCCGTAGTGACTCTTCCCCGTGTGAGGGACTCGCCGAATATCTCGACCATACCCACTAAAAAACCCTCCTGAAATCAACAAATATCTAAATAGAAAGATGAAAGAAAAGAAAAGAACACAGAATAAAAATACATTATATCACAAAAAAAAGGGAAAACAATTTTAATATTATATTTTCGAATTACAGAAACGAACGATGAAAACAAAAAGACAGTAAAGATGAAAAGGGAATGAAAATTTTTTTAAACCCTCCCGAGAACTTGTGGGAGGAGCCCCGATCTACTCATAAAATTCAATAGTTTGTTAACATTAACCGTTTCATTTCCGAGAATTGTTGGTAAATCTGCAGCCAGACCAATTTGTCTCCGTATACTTGAGTATCTTCTGCAATCAGTTAGTAGGTGACGCACTGTCAGAGAACAGCTACACTCCTCACAAACGGGTTCATCATCAAGTAGTAAGAGATACCTATGAGTGAGAGGACAATGTCCTATGCGCAGGCGGGTCAGCAAGACCTCGTCGCGCCGGGCTGGCCTACAGGAACTGCTCCATGACTTAACAG
>NNCF01129487.1:110419-122975 GCA_002313205.1 Laupala kohalensis
CACGATATAAAAATTTGGTAGTAATCGTGCAACCTAAAAAAATAATCAGAGATCAATAATATGAAAACCTCGTTTCAGACATGAATAAATAAAAAAAACAAATCCCTTTTATTTATTCCAATCAAATTGAAATGTATTAACTCATATTAATACCATAGGTTTTCTTTTTTCATTCCTACTTCTTTCACTCTGTCATTCGTTCCTTCATTCCTTTTTTTCTCTTTTCGCTTCTTTTTTTTCTGAATTTCCTTCTTTCCTTTCATTCTCTTTCATTGATTCTTTCTTTTCTTGTTTCTTTCCGCGTTTTGCCTTCCTTTCTTTCTCTCTTTCCTACTCTTTCTTTCTCTTTCTTTTACTCTTTCTTTCGTTCTTTAATTCATTTTTCTTTCTTTTTCCCTCCATTCCTTTCTTTTTTCCTTGTTTCTTTCCGCGTTGTCTTTCTTTCTTGTTCATCTTTATTTAAAAGCAAATGTTTCCAATATATTATCTGATCAGACAAGCATTACTACCCGAGGTCTAAAACTATCCAAGCGTAATAAAGACGTGTAGTTTTTCAACCTCTGTATTTCTATTCGTAGCAAGTCATACAAATACGAATGCTATTTCAATGCTACGAATACTGTTAGTTTAATTCAATAAGTGCATATAACTTTTTTCTTTATTAAATTTTGTGCTCCAAATGTATATGATAAATCTAGATGCTATATGAATGTATTTTTATTGAAAATATTGTTTGGATATAAATTAGACAACTTAAGGCATATCCATTTCCTATTCAATATTTTTATTACAATCAAGTATACTTTTACAAAGTTCCAACTTCACTAATGTTGGTGAGCGTAGTGAACAATGCTATGGTGTATTAACATATCACACTTTTCAGTCAGAATTAGAATCTCTCGAATGGCTTTTTGTATTATTGTTTTCTTTAAATATTTGTAGAATTGATTGCGTTTTAATTCAATACTGAATAATTTCTGCATGGTTTAATTGAAATTACAAAAACTTTAAAATATTCCTTGTGAGATACATTATTGAATACTATCATTCACAAATTAACAAACTAAAAATAACTTAAGAAATCAAGTATAGAAATTATTTAAAAGAAACGTTGAACTAATGATCTAAGGAATAATTAGACGTCGTATCCTTAGGAAACGTTTCAGCGTAATGCAGATTGAATTTCGAAAGTGTTCCAACATTATCTCCTTTAGTAGCTAGCCACATTGCCAGATTGGTCGTAATGCGACGTTGCCGCATTGCCAATTGCTCAGCGTATGTTTTAAGATTTTCCTAAGCAATGTGAGAGCATGAATTAAGGTTTCGTTCATTACAGCTCCCAAACAGATATTACGAGTTGAATTGTGGTATAAACCATTTTCAAAAATCAGTTCACAAGTGTCACTGGGATTCGAACCCACCTTGTGGTGACAGAACAATCATAGCGGTGCTTTAGTGTTCTCAGCCAATTACTTTTGCTGGAGGTAAAATGTCAGTTGAAAAATTCGAACAAATAAATAGCCACTCAAGTCTGCGTGTTTTAGTCGGTTTGACAATGAATGACATTCTTTTCTTACGATTGGTCGAACGAAACTTCCCCTGTAGAAGGGGAAGCAAGAGAGGCGTTGCAAACTTAACAGATCCAAAACTGGTCAGAGCGTGGGACTTAGAAAAATAAATGGGCCCTTTTTTGTTATCAGTAGTGTACAAAGTGTAAAAGGAAAGTTGACGCCAAAAACTGGCAAAGTCCTCGACTTTTTTTCACGCCTTCAAGTGTGCCATCGTCGCTAATATACCGATATGATATATTAATGGTCAATATGTTTTAGTATTAAATAAATCTGGAACACTTGAGATGTTGTTGAAAAGTCCCTTGTGAGAAGTGCGCGCAAACGCTTTTCTGTGTTCATAACGATTTCCCCAGTCAATCGCAAAGAATGTAATTATTAATCAATATTATTTAAAAACCTCACTATTCTACACACAAGGTCGGCTGCCTTTTGTAATTTTATGTAAATCTTCTTACGTTATTTATTTATACAAATGTTTTTTGGGAGTTGAAGCACATTATGATTACTATTTGTCATTACGATTATCATCATCACGATTATTATGTAAATGATGTGTCTATATTTCAAGAAATGAAAATTTTTCGCAAAGCTTCACTATTATTAAAAATAAAACAAAATTATTGCATATCACAACTTCACACACACAAAATCAACTCATCAATCATTTTCCACAATACAAATTTTATACATAAGAAATTTCAAAACTAATTGTATAGATAATATTGAACAAGTTAATAATCTTAAATACTTAGGAGTAATAATAGACAAAAAATTTATATGGAAAGAACACACTTTGAACATAGCAAAAAAACTTAAACTTTGTATATGGAGAAAGACGTAATTTTTCTAATTCTACTCAATGTACATACTTAAAATAATTTATTATGCACTATTTGAATCTGTTTTATGATATGGAATCTCCATCTGGGATTCCTCATCTGATTCGCACCTAAAAACATTGCAAAAATTACAGAATAAATTTCTAAAATGTTTTAGTAACGAAAAATTAAATATAAATGAAATTTATATTATTATTATTATTATTTTATTCCGTTTAAGATCTCAGCTTTTTCTGCTGGTCGTAGTGAGGTACGGGCTACACTAAGCACACTCACTCTGGATGATCCAAAAGTATTTATTTGGATCCAAAATTATTTATTATTATTATTATTGCAGTTGTTTAGGGTTGATACTAATCACAATTTTATGTTAATGAAAAAAATCAGACTTTATGATTTATTTCACTATTTAGACTTTTTAATTTCAATGCACTTCTTAAATAAAAATATATCAAGATTCATATTTATTAAAAACAAATATCTAGCACACAAGAATCTGAAAATTATTCCTTTAGTAAAAATTTGTCAATAAATAAAATATTTTAAAATCCCTTCAACATATTTTTAACTGATATATTACACAATTTTCAAAATACTACTACTACTACAATTTTTGTTATAAGTTGAAAATTTAAAATCTCCTAGAAATTTTGAGACTGTCGATGAAATATATTGAGTTTTCAGCTTTTGGATACATGCACTTTAAAACAGGAAACACTCTAGAAGAAGAAAAGGCTGAGAAGCTCGTATTTTTACACAGCACCTATTTACAAACCTAACAACCAAAATTTACAAAATTACTCCCATTACACCAAACTTTTCCCAAATTTAACTACATCACAATATTGCTATAGCTACATATATTTATTTCCAAACATGTGAATCTTAGTCCAAAATACTGACTCCTAGCTGCTCTTACTCAATCCAAAATGGATCATACTTTCCATTAATTGTAGGGTATTTCATCCACTCCAAGTTGCAACTCTCAAGGAATGTTCAAATAGTACCGTATTCATACAAATAAATTATGCAAAGGTTTATGTATTCAAGTAAATTATAATGAACTCCAAAAATATTACCAAGATCCAAAGTGATGTAAACATATATTGCAGGGAATATGAAACTCGTATATATACAAAAATTAAAAAAATTCCGTAAGTGATGCACAGTGGTTATGATTTGATCTTAACATTCAGAGATGATTTACAAAAACAATAATAATAATAAAGATGATGACAACCCCCATGGGATACCGCCTTAACGAAGCACTGTCCGTGTGGGCGGTGGGGATTTGCGTGCTCTATTCAAGCTCCGACTCCGGCGGTAGCGTAGCTACAGGCAGGGTCACCCTAGCCGGACCGGCCCCGGCGGAGGAGTCAGACGAAGGTATCCCACAACGACCAGTCTGGCCAATCCCGCCCTCACCCATGCTGTATATCCCTCCCTTCCATGTGACCGAACTGTCCCTGGAGGATTAAGTATGGTGAAGTCTACTCTTGGAGTTGGGGACAGCAGGAGCTCTGAGACATGGATTAGGAAGTCGTAGGCAGTCAGTATCGACATCCTCTACTAGCTCAACAGAATCTACATCAGAACTACAGATTCGAACCATAAGCAACGCAGCCTCCCAAATTAGTGGGCCGCTGTGCCTGGTACATTGTCTATCAACAGACGTACAAAATGGACCGATGAAATGAATAGATTTTTTGTACACACCTACTACTTGGTAACTGAAATTGAGAGAAACAACAGGATTTAGGAGAAAACAGCATGAGAAATTTAAGGAAAAGTACCCAAATTTGGGATTTTTTAAACAAAAAGTATAGTGGTGTTGAAAAATAAGTATGTACCGGAACAAATTGTAGATTGAATTAAAGAAGCAGCAACCCCATCTCGAATTTGCAAGAAGAGACAAAATCTAATACAGACAATGAGAGTGAAGAAATTCAGGTGTTGCCTCTGAGAAACAGACTTCCGAAACAACCAATAAAGAAGAGGAACTAGAAATCGCCGTTTGGATAAATCAAGGAGAAGAGGAAGTAAAGAAGTTAAAAGTAGAGGTGCAAAGAGCCATACTTGTATATAGTGGAACTGATCCGACGTTGAGACCAATCCTTCCAAAACACCACTCATCGAAGAAACTCCACACAAATGTTTAATGAAAAAGTATTACCACAATACTTAACAGAGTATAGAATTAGAAGAGCTACACACGCTAATATACTGTGGATCACTAACCATAACTAGAACAATAGGAGGGAGAATAATTGAACAAAGTGAAAGCAGCACAAAGCACAAAAGAAGAAAGACTGCGAGGATGAGAAGACTGGAAAGGCGAACCGACAATGTAAGGGCTGATCTAAATAGAATAAGAGACTACAAGGGAACAGGTCCCGCAGACTAAACAATTATGTTAATAGAATAAGGAGAAAGTACCAAATGCACGGAAGACACTATAAACGAAACGAAAATATAAATGAAGTCTACAATACAATCAAACAAAAACGGGCGGCTTTAAATAAGAGACTCAAAAGACACCAAGAAACAAAAAAAAGCAAAACAAAAAGTTCACAAGCAATGAAAAACGATTCTACAACAGCTTAAATCATGCAACTAACAATGGGAATGGAATACCAACAAAAGAGGACATTGAAAACTACTGGGACAAAATGTGGTCTGAAGGAGAAACACACAATGAGACAGCTCTCTGGATCAAGAAGGAAAAGGACAACAATAGAGAATTAGAAAATGTGGAATACGAAGCTCTAACAATAGATATTGAGGAGACCATTAGAAAAACAAATAACTGGAAAGCTGCCGGCATTGACAACGTCCACAACTACTACTACAAATACGTGACTTGAACACATAGGCACTTAACCCAAGCTCTTAGCAAGACACTGAGAAACCCTAATGAGTTGCCAGATTCTATGACAATTGGAATAACATACCTGAAGGTTAAAGATGACGATACACAAAACCCAAGCAAAAACAGACCAATTTCATGTCTCCCTACCATATACAAAATTTTTACATATGTGATAGCCAACACATTACACAAGCATTGTGAAAATAATAAAATTCTGGCAATGGAACAAAAGCGACGTATAAAACAATCAAGAGGGAGTAAAGAACAGTTAATCGTAGACATGGTAGTGACAGAACAAAAAAACAGAAAAAAATCTGTATATATCGTATACTACTTCCTGAAATCGTATGATTCAGTACCGTATAGCTGGCTGCAAGAGAGCGTAGAGATATATAAATTCCATTCGACATTTAGAGGCTTTCTGAGGACTACCATGGCGAAATGGAAAACAAAAACCGTACTATGCAGTGATGAAAGAAAATTGAAACTACGTACATCCAAATAAACAGAGGTATATTCCAGGGAGACTCATTAAGTCCTTTATGGTTCTGCATGACCCTAAACCCGCTCTCCAAAATTCTAAGAAACAAAGACAGGCATACAAATTAGGTATGGGAAAAAGTAGAATTCACACAATCGCATCTACTCTATATGGATGATGTAAAATTCTATGCAGCCACGGAAAATCAACTAACACATTTGATTGAACTAACAAGTAATTTCTCTAATGACATAAAAATGAAATTTGGCGTAGACAACTGTAGAACACAAACAATAAAAATGGGGGAACACATTGTGGCTAGAATTGAAGGAGAACTACCTGAAATTGAACCAATGTATGAAGAGGAAACATACAAATATCTAGGATTACACCAGACGAAGAATACGGAACATAAAGAGATGAAAGAAAAAATTAAGCAGAAATACTTTAGAAGAATTAACATTATTCTCAAATCTAAATGAAATACCATAAATGCATTCAAAGCCATGAACATTCGTGCAGTCCCACTGTTAACATAGACTTGCGGCGTCCTGAGATTGACACCAACAGAAATAGAAGATATACGAATAAAAACCAATGTAGCCATGACAAAAACACAGAATACATCACCCAAAAGCAGCTGTAGAAAGAACTACACTCAAAAGAAAAGATGGGGGAGGCGACTAATAGATGTACTTAATCTACTTAACAATTGTTCACAATCTAAGGCAGTATTTCTTCTCAAAACAAGAAGAATCACAAAACTACAAGGCAATAGTCAAAGCAAAGAAATACACACCCCTAACATTAAGTGATGAACGTAAGACCCTTGACATAGAAGATGCAACCAAGCTTATTCGTTGGAAAGAAAAGGCCCTGCACGGAAGGTACGTGAATGAAGTAAGCCGAGATACTGTCGACATACAAGCGTCGTACAACTGGCCAAAACATGGAGAACTACAACCAGTAACTGAAGGTTTCTTTATAACCATCCAAAACGAAGTGATCAAGACCAACAATTACTGAGAGTACATCTTGAAAGATGAAGTTGAATCTGACTTATGCCGGAGATGCAAAAAGGAAACAAACAATACACCATATCATAGGAGGTTACCAAGCTATAGCACAATGTGATTACAAATTTAGGCATGATCAAGTGGGAAAAATTCATCAGGAATTAGCTTTGAAATAAAAACTATAGAAAAATAAGGTAAACTACCACCAATATGAACCATCCACCATTCTTGAAAATTAAAATTATGAAATTTATTGGGACAGTACCATCATAACAGACAGGTTGGAGCACAATAGACCGGATATAGTAGTCTAGACAAAAAAGAGGAAGAAGTACTCCTCAGACATCGCCATCACCAACAACAAGGAACTATCATACAAAGATAAATTTACAAACTTCACTGACCTTCGAAATTAAGGACATGTAGAAATATGACAGAGTAAGAGTAATCCCAATAATACTGTCAAACATGGTAGTACCCAAGAAAATGTTCAAATCGTTGCAAGAACTGGAACGCAAGCCACAACTTCCAACTCAAGCAAAAATCAGCCATACTAAACACATCCCGAGTAGTGGGGCGATTCTTATATATGTGATGTCTGATGATAAAACCGTGATGTTTCTCTCCAAAACAAAATGACCTTAAATGAGGTTAAGACGAGTATCTGACTCCAACCAAAAGAAACCAGACAGACAGTCGTGAACAAGATGATAATAATAATAATGGTGGCAGAAAACCAACCCCACGTCTGAGACTACAAATTTGCTTTAAGTCTCACGTGTCACCCGGACAGAGAATACGAACACCTGTGTACATTCTGACTAACTGACTAACGGGGCCATGGTAACCTGGTGAATGGCTAACCCCATACACTAGTGATAGCTGGTTCCCAATATGCGAAGTCAAGCCTCGGACTCATCGGCCAAAGAGACTGCAGCCGATAAGACTAGACAGTCCCACTCTGGTGCTAGTAGCAGCAGTGGATAAGCAGAGAGGATGGAATCATGGACCGGGCGAGCGGATACTCGAAGATATTACCCCAGGTAGCAACGTCAACACCCCAGATCTCTATGCTGTACAAGCGGGGGCTGTTTTGCAGGAAACACACCCTGCAATCACTGCCGCTGGTCTACCGAGAAGGCGTATCAAGTGGTCAAATGTCATGATCCTATATTATCTTATTACGAAAATGGAAACTGATATGACTGTCAAGAAAACTTAATTGATAGGACGAGGGCAATTCTGACGAAAAAACTTCTATAAGAACAAGAAATTGAAACAGTTAAATATCAAGTGAGCTGCCATCTACAAGCGGAGGCAGGGTCACATCCATCAGCATTGATTGATGTGGCCATCCCGCTTAATCAAAACCTAAGGACAACTCAAGCAGGAAAGATCAATAAGTATGCAGCATTGGCTGAAGAATTGAAGTTGTTTCATGTGGAGACCATCAAAATTGATCCTCTTGTGATATCTGCAACTGGGATAGTGCCTAAGGCCCTGAAGAGAGGTTTGGACAATTTGGATGTGGGGTTCTTGATACATAAAATACAGAAGTCTGTTTTGTTGAGCATGTGTCACATAGTTAGAAAGTTCTATCTCAATCACAACAGTAGTACTGTAAGGTAACTGGCAGATTGCCTGTACATTACAATCAGTCATTCTGTTAGAATGTGAAAGAAAAAAGAAAATTATTATTATTATTATAAGAATGATAATAATAATTATAGGAAACATTTTTTTATAATATAGATAGTAAATGTCGGCTGTGCCAACAGTATGAAGAAACAATAGACCATATAGTTTCTGACTGTCCAATCTTGGCAAAAAAAGAATACATACACCGCCATGACAATGTTTGCAAAATTGTACACTACCTAATCTGTAAAGAATACAAGATAGATGTAACCGACAAGTGGTATGAACATGACCAACAACCAGTTACGACCAAAGAAGACATAACTATCATTTGGAACCAGCAAGTAGTGATAGATCAATAGCAGCTAACAAACCTGATATTATAGTGCACAACAATAGAAACAAAACTTATCTAATAATAGATATTGCAGTGCCCAAAGATATGAACACAAAGAAGCTGAAAAAATAATAAAATACACAGACTTAAAAATAGAAATTTAGAGAATATGGAAAACAAAAACAGACACCATACCAGTAGTAATAGGGGCATTAGGAACTATCAATAAAACAATAGAGCAATATATACAGAAAATCTAAATCTAAATGAAATTCAAAAAACAGCACTGCTGGGAACTGCCCATATCATGAGAAAAGTATTGAAGCCGCTATGTGGATTACATCCAATCCTAGAAATGTGGTTCTTTGCTGGCTGGAAGAAAGATACCAGCATTAGCTGAGATAAAAATACATAAAGATAATAATAATAAAAATAATACATATTACATAATAATAATAAAAGTAAAAATACTAAATAAATTCTTGGTACCTAAAATACAGAAGTCTGTTTTGTTGAACACATGTCACATAGAAAGTTTCTATCTCAATCGTAATAGTAGTACTGTAAAGTATCTGGCATATTGCCTGTTGATTACAATCAGCCATTCCGTTAGAATGTGAGAAAGAAAAGGATGATGATGCTAATAATAATAATAATAATAATTTATTTTTCCAAATTCTTTACAAACAGTTATTTAAAAAGTTTTACAGAAGTTTCACAAAGATTATACAAAAGTTATATAATAGTATTACAAAAGTTTTACAAAACCAATAATAATATTAATGTTTACAGAATTGCATGCTTTGTTAGCATTTATACAATTTATTTTACATGTATTTATACATTTACAGAAAGTATTTGCTTATAGTTTCCTTGTATAATACATAAAAAATTACTACTATATATTGCATAATAATAATAATAATAAACATTTAATCTTACAATTCACAAACAATTTTACAATAACAATATTATGGTTTAAAGCAAATCTTCTAATAAACCATTACCCACTATTCATGCCAATACAATTTTCAAAACTTCTTTCAATACTACTTCTTTCCTTTTTGTACTCTTACTTCTCTCTAAGTTCTTTTGAACTTGTCTGAGAGAATAAAAAATTACCTCATATTTATCTCTTACTACTACTACACCTTACTATTTTATTTAAACAGTCTCCTATTTACATTTTCTTTACAATTTAATCATCATCTATACACATCCAAATTATCTCATATTTTAAATAACCTTTTCCCTTTCAACTAACCACTCTTTCAATTTTCTTTTTAGTATAAATTTTGATTGAATTTCAATTAAATTATCAGGCATCTCATTCAATAATTTAGGCACTATAAATCTTTTCATTCTTTCACCATATCTATTGAAAGTATTTGGTATCAAAAAATTATATTTCTTCCTCATTCTATAATTGTGTTCACTTTCTTCCCTAAATCTTTTTTCAAAAAAGTTTTTAAAAATGATTTGAAATTCATATAAATTTCTTACAGTCATAATTTTGGTTTCTCTAAACCAAATATCCTTTTCACAATCCACCAGATTCAATTTTTCAGCAAGACATCTGATACTTTTATTGTATATTTTGTACCAAATCTAAATGTGTTTTTGCAGCTACCCCTCAAACTCCTATTCCATATCTTATAATTGATTCTATTAATGCAAAATACACCATTCTAAACGTTTCATAATTTACAAAGTTTTACATTCATCAGTTTCCATGTACATATTCTAATTTTTTTACATACTTCTAAAATATGCTCCCTCCAATTCAGATTCTTGTCTATTACTATGCCCAAATATTTTAACCTATTAACCTCTTTAATTTTACTTTTACACTTAAAGTTTAAAATTATTTCATGGATACAACTTCTATCATGAAAAATTATATTAATAGGCTCCCTTGTTGTATACGATGTAGTGATGTGTATACTTTTGGTTTTCTTTTCATTAATTATTAGTCCTTTATCATGACACCACTTCTGAAATGTACCAAAATCATTTCTTAAATTTTGTTCTGCTGACTTTTGATCTTTATTCACTGAAACTATCATTTTGTCTTCTGCATATATGAAATGATAACAATTTTTGAAACATTTTTAGATTTAGATCCTTTACAAATTTACTAGAGAGTTTAATGACATAAATAAATCCATATTTATAAATTATTTGCGTAAAGAAACATGGAAAGATGTTTACAATTGCCAAAACACCGACGACAATTTCAATGTATTTATCTCAATATTCCTAAAACATTACAACTCTAGTTTACCCATAAAACGCAAGTTAATTAACGCAAAGAAATACAATAAATGGATCACCCAAGGGATAAGGGTGATCTTCAAAAAACAAACGCCGTTTATATTATCTTTCAAAACGCTATAACCAACCACCCGAATTCCATAATTATTTTCGTAAATATAAGACTATTCTCCGAAAAGTAGTCTATGCAGCTAAAGTTATGGAAAACGACAGGCATATACTAAAATCGAACAACCGGATGAAAGCCATGTGGAATATTGTTAACAATTACACGTCAACTTCTGAAAATCGCGAAGAAAATGTTTCTTTACTAAACGATGGCAAGATCGTGTCAAATCCTCAGGACATCGCAAGTTTGTTTAATTCTCACTTCTCAGAAGTTGGTAAAATAACGAACTCAATATATCCAAATCAATGTCCTCCAATTATTACCACCCACATACCCAATTCTATGTTCACTTCCGAAACTAACGCCAGTGAAGTCATGGGAATCATCAGCTCCTTAAAAAACAAATTTTCACGAGGCATAGATGATATACCTGAGTTTATTGTTAAATCTTCGTCCCACGCTATATTAAATCCACTCGTAAATATTTTTAATAGTTCTTTATCGGAAGGGGTGTTTCCCAATATATTTAAGAGAGCTAAAGTGAAACCTTTACACAAGAAAGGAAACAAACTTAATATTGGAAATTACTGATCAATATCTCTACTACCCACTTTCTCAAAAATCCTAGAAAAATTGTTCTATAAGCGTCTTCTAAATTTTTTATCAAAATATAACATTCTCTCTGACGATCAACACGGTTTTAGGAAATCCTTTTCCACTACAAGCGCCATATTTTCCTTCTTAAACGATGTTACCACATCTCTAGACAGTGGAGAAAATCCTCAGGGTGTTTTTCTTGACTTATCCAAAGCATTCGATGTCATCGATCACGGAATTCTCCTTACCAAATTGCATTCTTTAGGCATTCGTGGACTTCCACATCAATGGCTAACTTCTTATTTAAAAGATAGATATCAACAAGTAGAAATATCCTATACTAAAAATAAAATACTTGAGCGTTGTCTTTCAGAAACAAAGCCACTTACTTGCGGAGTACCCCAAGGATCAATTTTCGGCCCTATACTCTTTTTATTGTAAGTGAACGACATGTCATCATCCACATCAGATTGCAAAATGGTTCTTTTTGCTGATAACACTAATTTACTATGTAAACACGCCAATGCTCAAAAAGTTTTGTCTAACCTTTCGACTTGGTTCCATGCAAATCGTCTCATTGTAAACACTGACAAAACAGTGTCTATGTCATTTCACAATAGTATCACAAAATCTTTACCCCAGGTTTCTCTTTCTTTAAACGGAACACANAATCTTTACCCCAGGTTTCTCTTTCTGTAAATGGAACACAATTAAAAACAGTTACGAATACAAAATTCTTAGGTCTCTATATTCAAGACAACCTCAAATGGAATTGTCACGTTGACAATCTTCATTCCCAATTAAGCAAATTGTGTTACGCATTCC
>NNCF01129487.1:123352-190919 GCA_002313205.1 Laupala kohalensis
TTGTGTACATTAATTCTGTAGCCCCATCCTGGCCCGGGTTTTTCTCCGTTTTTCCTTCGGGTAGAGGCGGATTTCTTATACAGATTCTCTAGGCTTTGTCTAGGAGCGTGTTTATTGTAACAATAAATTGAGAATTTAGAGATTTTTCAACTCTTATGATTTTTATACACTATACTCAGAATAATCTATAGTTCGATAATAACTTTTACATGTAAATTTACAAACATATTTGCGTTAAATTACAAACATATTGACATTATATATGTATTATAACTCGCAGCTAACTTTTTATCTTATCTTGGAACTTATGCAAAAAAAAATTTATCCGCCACTGCCTTAAGACTCTTGATCGGAATTGATGGGATGGTCCCTTGCTTGCTTCCGGAGAGTAAATTAGTTTATTGTCCTCCACGTGGTCATACGCAGTNAAATGATAACAATTTTTGAAACATATTTTTAGATCATTCACATAAATCAAATACAAAAGTGGTCCTAGATAACTACCCTGTGGAATACCCATGTTCAAAAATTCCCTATCACTTACTTTGTTATTTATTTTTACTCTAAAAAATCTTCCTTCTAGATAACTTTGAAACACTTTTAAACTATGCCCCCTTATTCCTATTTTCTCTAATGCATCAAATAATTTGTGATGATTCACCACATCATACGCTTTACAAAGGTCAATACTTCAAGCTAATACATGATTTCCTTTATGTAATTGCTCGATCATCACTTCCATCAAATCATCTAATAAATCCTCAGTTCCTTTATTTTTTTGATATGCATATTGTTTTACATCTAAAATTTTAAATTTCTCCAAATAATTTGTTAACTTTTGTGCCAGATATTTTTCAAATAATTTACCTATAGAATTCATAATGGAAATAGGTCTATAATTTTCATAATTTTTAGCATTTTCACCTTTATATATTGGTCTAATCATTGATTCTTTCAAGCCTTCAGGGAAATTTGCATCTTTTATTCCATTGTTTATTATCATCTGAATCACTGGTGCCAATACATCCATATTTTCCTTTATATTTCTCATTGAAATCTTATCTAAACCTGTAGCTTTATTGCTCTTCATGTTTAAAATTAGAGCCTGAGTTTCGTCTAGCATTATTTCTGGTAAATAAAAAGTTTTCTTGATTATAATTTTGTATCATATCCATTACCCCCAGATTACAAACATGTGTTATTTTCTCGGGTTGCTTTTTAAAAGTTTTTGCAAAGTTACTTAATACTTCCTCAAATTCTATATCTTTAAAATTCTTAGTTATTACTTCATCCACTGATTTCTTTTCCGGAATGGATAACATAGAATTCATTACTTTCCANAATACTTCCTCAAATTCTATATCTTTAAAATTCTTAGTTATTACTTCATCCACTGATTTCTTTTCCGGAATGGATAACATAGAATTTATTACTTTCCATGTTTTCTTTATGTCGTTCTTACTTTTAACTAATGCATTTCAAAAATGTAACTTCTTTTGCTTATTAATTAAAAATGTAATTTTATTTCTTAATAACTTGTATTCCTTTCTCAATTTTTCTTTTTTCTCCTTGGATTTTACTGAAGTTTTCTTCCATATTCTAAAAATGTNTATTTTACTGAAGTTTTCTTTCATATTCTAAAAATGTTATCTCTTTCTTTCATCATTTCTTTAATTTCCTTATTAACCCATGGTCTAATAATTTTTTCTTTTCTCTTTGTTATTTTTTCCTTCTTAACAGTCGATTTTTCAAAAGTATTCCTCACTATTGAATATAATTCATCAGCAGGTTTCTCATCAAGATTGAGAATTTCTAATTTGCTAAGCTCGTTTTTCATCCTGTTTTTACAAACTATCTCTATTGTCTCACTCTCACATTTAATTTCTTTCTCTTCCTGTAGTATTAAATCACAACTCATTCCTATTATATAATGGTCAGATATTTTAGACATGATTATAAAAGTTTCACTTTTTTTTACTTTACTTCCTATTACTACATGGTCTAAACCAGCTTGTACCAACTCATCATTCCTTATTTCCTCCCTCGTAAAATTATCAACACACTGTACTAATGAATGATTTAATAGCATATTTAAATAATCCTCTCTACTTTTTGATTCTTCCATTATGTTAATATTAATATCTCCAATTATTATTATCTTTTTATTATTACATTTTTTCAATACTTCATTCAGTTCTTCTAAAAATAACAATCTACTTTTCTCTGGTGGTCTATACATAGCTAGGATAGTCACTTTATCATCTTTTTTTAATTTAATTTCTCCAGCTAACATCTCAAATTGTTTTGTTTCAATTTCCTGTACTTCTAGACTATGTTTTCCTTTTATAAACATCAACAAACCTCCTCCACCTTTTTCTTCTCTTCTTTTTACATATTTATTAAAATTCTTTAAATTGTACTCATCTAAATTATCATCCCTCTTAGCATTTATTTCACTTAGCACAAATACATCTAATTGTTCTAGATTTTTCTCCACTACTAAACAAAATTCTTCCCAATACTTTTTTATTGACCTAATATTTAAATGCACAATATTGAATTTAGTTTTCTTTCTTTCTATAAATTTTTCAAAATCATCTATACTTTCTAATAATACAGTTGATTCCACTCCAAGATCCATATAGTCACAAGCCATTTTCTTACTAAAACTTATTTACTTAATTTATATTATATTAATTTGTTTTAAGAAGTTCAAGGTCCTTTAAATTTTTTGTTTCTTACTTTGCTATTTTCATCTTTCCTTATCAGGACCTTTCCTTCCCTAACCCAACAAAATTTATAATTGACTTCTCTAATTTTGCTTTTTGTTTTCCAAAAAAGTTCTGAATTAAATCTAGGCAGTTGTTCATTTATAAAAATATCCTGACATTCTTTTTGAAAGCTATCGTTCAGAAAATGAGTATTACCTTGTCCTAGTTTTTTCCAGTTCACTATTATTTTGTCTCTTATATTTTTGTCACTAAACTTTACTATGATCTTTTGCTTCTTTGCTGCCCTATTTACTACATAAATGTCTTTAATTTCATTACTCTTAATGTCTTCTCCACAATTTTTTTTTTACTATTCTTATTGTCTTCATTTTAGCTTGTTCTCCATTCTCTACCCTTGTTCTTACAATTTCTATGTTCTTATCTAACTGCTTCTGCTCACACTCATTCACTTTGTCTTCCAAGTTTTGGATTCTTCTTTCCTTTTCTTCTATTCTTACTTTGTTTTCATTAATTTCTTTTTTCATTGTTTTTAAATCATTAATTTCTTTACATAAATAGTCATATCTTTCACTTAAGAACTCCAGACTTACTTTTATTTCCTTCATTTCATTCTGCACTAAATCTATTTTTTTATCCAAATTTGACATCCCTTCTTCATTCTCACTTGCACTATCCTCCTTGCTACTCACTCTATTCATCCTACATTTTGCACATCTCCAAGACCTTTTTTCCTTTTCAGACTTGGCCCTCAAAGTTCCTTCTCTAATTGAACACGCAAAATGCAAGTTATTCTTGCATCCGTGGCAAAAAATCTCTTGGTCTAGAAGTTCATCTTTACAATGGCCACACTTCATATTGATGAAAAAAATGAACGAAAAACTAAAAACAATACCAAAAACAACCTTTACTACTTATTTACTAACACACACTTCACTGATCTTCTCTACTATCTTCTATCTTCTTAACCAGCTGTTCCCTTCTTCTCTTCTTAAGTGTCCAGCTGTTGTCAGGTTGTCACGTCAGCTACCGCCGTATACCTCTTCTGCACTTGAAGTTCCCTTCTTCTTCCCAGAAAAACTTGAATTTTCCTCTAATTTCTTATCCCTTATCAAAATTTATCTTGTACTTCCTAATAAAACTCCAAGATTGTAAATTTATCTCTTCAGAAACTTCTTTTTTCTACCTTCTTGGCGGAGCACACAAACCGCACGTCTTTGCTATACAGTAGTATTATTTTTATTATTATTTTTATTATTATTATTATTAATAACGGGAATGATAATATTAATTTATTTTATTTCAATTTATTTTAATTCCACTGTATACATAATCTTGTTTTCATACACAAAGGATAAACATTGGTCTTTAGGTATATACATAACCTCAAAGGAAGGCAAATAATACTTATAATTCTGTCTTCTTCCTCTCTAAGTGGGGTAACACACTTGTCAGAGTGTGTTAGAGAAGAAAAAAATCAAATCACAATAATTCTACTCACTAAATACAATACACTTAATTCAATGTTAAATAATGTGACAATATATGACATAATTTAATTTATCGTAATAATTATATCATTATTTAATTTTTAGAAATTTGTTTATTTCTTGAATTGATTTTCAATAGTCCAAAGCTTTATTTTCTTTTTCAGTAAATATTTTGATTTTGTTTCTATTAATTCCACAGGTATTGAGGATTTTTGGCACTACCACCCTTAAAACTCTTTCTCCATATTTATGAAAACTTTTCTTTTGTTTAAAGTTATATATCTTTCTGGTTTTATGATTGTTTAATTTGAACTCTCTATTTTTCTTTGAAGAAGTTTTTGATTATTATTTGGTTTGTATATAAACTATTTACATTCATTATGCTATTTTCTCTGAATATATCTTCTAACTTTGAAACTTTTCCATTTTTCTTTTATGATAACTCTTTTACCACTCTATTTTGACATTTTTGTAGTGTTTTTATGTTTGAATTTGCAACAGAACCCCATATTCCTATTCCATACCTAAGTATTGACTCCATCAGGGTATGATATATTGTTTTGAGTATTTTATAACCTACATAGTTTTTAATTCGCATTATATTCCATACATAAATTCTCATTTTTTTACTTACTTCTTGAATATGTTCTTTCTACTTGAAGTTTTTATCTAATGTTACTCCTAGATATTTGATCTTCTCTACTTCTATTTTATGCACACAATTACAATTTGCAAAATCGTTATGTAAGCATTCATCATCATGAAAAGTAATAGTCTTTTTATCTCTTTTAGTGTGTGGTGTACTAATATGTATTAATTTTGTTAATTATTTAAATTTATTAAATTCTGTTGATAGGTTTTTCTGTTTTTCTTAAATTTTTATTTGAGGAAATTATTAATTTATCATCTACGTATACATAATATTTACAATCTTTGAAGCACTTTCTAAGATCATTAACACATATTGTATACAGAATAGGTCCTAGAAAACTCCCTTGTGGTATACTTCTATCCAAATAGACATTTGTGCTATATACCCCATTAACTTTAATTCTGAAAGATCTGTTTCTTAAGTAGTTTTCAAAAAAAAAACTGTTTTTCCTCTAATGCCAATATTATTCAGTGCTTCTACTAGTTTATGGTGATCTATCATATCATAAGCTTTGGAGAGATCCACACTCAATGCCATGTTATGCCATCCCTTGTTCAAGTTTGTATTGCAATGATTTACCATTTTTTCTAACAGATCTGTTGCACTTTTATCTTTTTGATACGCAATAAGAATTGATATTGGCCTGTAATTTTCATACTTATCCAGTTTTCCACCTTTATCAGTCTAATTGTTGGTTCATTTAACTCATCTGGAACAGTAGAATTTTCAATACATTTATTTCTCATTTTAGTTATTATCGGAGCCAAAATGTCTGCATTAGCTGTTATATTTTTCATCTCAATATCATCAAAGCCCGGAGACTTATTAATGTTCATTTCTTTTATAAATGTTATAGAATCATTAATTTGTAATTCTGGTAAGTAAAATGAATTGCTAATCATTAACGAAGTTTCTTCTTTCATTGTCTTTATTTTACACCTATGGACTAAATTATCCGTTTGCTCCTTAAAGTTCTTGGCAAAGTTTTCAACTATTTTGTTATTTGTGTCAAATTTCCCTAAATTGTTTGATATTATTTCATCCACCGAATTTTTCGTTTTCCAGTTTAAAATTTCATTAATTATTTCCCCAAGTTCTTTTCATATTATTTTTATTCTGTTTAAATTTATTTTCATAATATTGTTTTTTATTTTTAACACGTACTTGATTTATTTCATTTCTTAGCTTTTTATATTTTACTCTTAGACTTTCTTTAGCTTCTTGATGTTTATTTTACATCTTTTTCCATTTTCTAAAAATATTATCTCTTTCCTTCATCATTTCTATTATTTTTTTGTCTATCCATGACTTTACTATATTACCGTTTCTTCTACCTTATGACTTGCATTCACATCTTGCACTATCGAATGCATTTTTTATTTTTAAATATATTTCTCCTGAAGAGTTATCATCTATATCTTTTTTAGTTAAAATTTTCCAGATTGTTTCTTAGTTTTTACCTGTTTAGTTTTCTATGATTATCAGTAACATTATTTTCAACATCAACTTTTTTAACCTTATTTCCTATGTTACACATAATACCTATTATATAGTGATCAGAGATTTTCGTAGTTAATATAAGTGGATAAATATTTTTAATTTTACTCCAACTACAACATGATCAAACATTGGTTTAGTTTGTTCTCTTTATATTCCTCTCTCGTAAATTCATTAATACAATGCATTAAATTATGTCTTAATAACATATCTAAGTAATTAATATTATATCAATATTAATGTCTCCCATTATGATTTTATTCCATTTTGTCTCATGTTTTAAAACTTGATTTAGCTCATAAATGAATTTTGCTTTACTTTTAATTGGAGGCCTATAAATTACATAGAGATTCACACTCCAGTCCTCTTTTAGTGATATTTTTCCTTCTAACATTTCACAACACTCACAGTTCTTTTTGCTTTATATAAAGTCATAAATATCCTTAAGAAATATTATTATAACTCTACCTCCTTGTTCCTTTCTTAGATTTGCAATTATTTTAAATCCTATTCTTAAAATTTATTATATCAATATAGTCATTGAAATTCACTTCAGTTAAGCATAATAGATCTATTTTGTTTATCGTCTTGTTCATTATTACACTTAACTGATCTATGTTCACGTGTACTATATGCAAACCGCTTTTTTTTTTTATAAATTGTTTATATTCCAATATCCCATTGAAAATTTTAGTCTCATCTTTTTCTCTATTCTCTACGAAACTATTATCCATAATTTAAAACATTTTCTTTAAGAACAATTTAATATAATAATAATAATAATAATAATGAGTCAAGGGGCTGGGAGAGATAGTACCTTTGTTCAGGAGTATACCTGATTGGTCCTCACCAACCCCAGGGATCAGATGAGGAGTCATGCAAAATCTTTAAATGATCTTTAATCCCAGACCATCCATGCGTGGTGAAGAGCCACATTCTACACGAGGTGACTTAATAGAGAACACAGCAAATCTTGAGGAGTAAACCTTGAACAACAATCTCCAATTCGAAAGTGAAACAACCATGCTGAGCGGATGAATGGCGGAGGATAAGAAGTCTCTAATGGTGAACTGCAAGATTAGGTGACTCTTGCTTTAAAGAAGCCTTACTCCTATGTGTAGGGCTCTATGGGAGTGGACCTTATATTCTCTTACTGCTCGTGGGAACACAGTGAGAACAATAAATAAATGTTATGATCTTTCGCTACCTGGGGACACGTCTGGAGCCAGTGCTAGAGTTGACACAGTATGAGCCACTGGTGCACAGGAGTTGAGCAGGCAGACTCCAATCGGATTACCCACAAATGCTCTGCCGATACTTGTAGCAGCCAACCGACATCTCCAGCTGCACCTGCAGCAAATGTTTCTCAGGAATGTGTACCCAAGACCACTTAAGCAGGAAGACAGTGGTAACACATGAAATGGATCGAAAATATGAATATGTCTGCCATGCATTACAAAGATACCAAACTAGAGACAGACCTCACTAACTACACAATCAATCTTCATTAAGAGTTCCTTATGCCATATTCACATTTAACTGTATCAGAACAGAGTATTGCAGACCAACACTGTGTAATTGTCCAAAACAATCTTCTCTCAACTCTAGTCTCACAAAGAATAAAGGAAAAGGTTGCCAAGTACTTCAGAGAGAATTTCCCTGAGGTCACGGAAGCAGATGAAAATAGTGTTAGAGAAGAACAGCAAATCAAAGAGTATGAAAGCTTAGTTCACGAGCTAGGGAGCTACAGACTCGGTGAGAGTAGACGAAGACTCCATAACAAGAAAGGAGAACTTTCACTTAATTTTTAAGGAAACTTTAAGCAAGTCTAGACATATATCCTGGCCCTATGACCATGTCTGTACACATCAAAGAAACTTTTCAGTGCTATACACTTAATGAACACCAACGTTCTCCCTGAATTCTTAAGTGATCAGCTGAATCTCGAAGAATTACATTCCTTAATGTATATCAGTACTTACTCCATCGCTCAATCAATGGCTTGGGATAAAAATCAGAGATAAACAGATTACAGACATTGCAAAACAACAGATCACAAAGAAACCAGCTTGGCAAAGGACATTGGAAAATGCTGTGGATGAGTTATGGGTCAAAATAGGCAATCTAACACGATATGTAGTAAATAATCGTTCAGAAAACTAGTAAAACATGCCAGGAAGATCTGTAGAAATTATAAAATACATCTTCTGATGAAAATGAGAAAACCTCAGAAATGCTGGACACATTTAAACAGAAGCTAGCTGCAAAATCGGTAAGGTTAAAAGGGTATCTTAAATCAAAGAAACGATGGGAACAAAATAAGCTTTTTCCACAGAAATAAAAGATGTTGGTAGAACAGTTTTTCATCAGATGAAGACCAAGTATCAGAGTTTCCAGATGAAGAAAATATCGAACATTATTGGACACAAATCTGGGGTGACACCTGTAATCACAGTCACCTCGCTGGATGGATAAGTAAAGAGAAAAAAAGGAAGGACGACAAGAAATGGACTTCACTGACATTTCTGAAAAAGAAATAGAAGAAGCATTTACACAACTGGAACATGTCTGGTAAAGATAACCTCCACAATTTCTGGATCAAACACCTTATACCCATCCATAAATGTCTTACAACTTGCTTTACTCAAATGATAAAACATTCTGAAGAAATGCCAAAGTTTTTAACTTTGAGAAACACTTTCTTCAAAAGTGAAGGAAAAGATTTTTTTAAAGTAGACCTATTACTTGCCTCCCAACTTTGTAAAAAAGTACTAGCAAAATATCCTACCAATAGAATATACATATATTTGGAATAAAACAAAATTCTTACTATAGAGCAAAAGTGATGCTGCAGAAACAACATGGGCTGCAAAGAACAGATGATAATAGACAACGTTTCCACAAGTCAAACTTGTAAGAGCCAAAGGAACATCAACGTGGCTTACATCGACTATCCAAAGGTATCAGACAATGTTCCACATTCTTGGTTAATTTTAAATTAATTTTTAATTTTAATCTTTAAAATCAGAATAATAGAAATAATAATAAAAATAATAGTAGTAATAAAAAAATTATAGTACAAGTAGTAGTAATAATAAAAAAAATAATAATGATAATAATAATAATAATAGTGACATTGTTTGAGGTGAGGATGCTTGGTATACCCCGCACCTTCCCTGAATCCAACTACAAGTCGTGAAAAAAATTTCATGAAAATAAATAATAATAATACCAACAATAATAACATTAATAACAATAATAATGAAATCAATAACAATTATAACAACATAAAAATTTATTTTGAAATCACTATTGTAAACATTATATTATGAATACTCTTATTTCTAGTCACCAAAAATTCAGTATATAAAATTGAACACTGGAATGTCACATACACAATTCAGCAATGCACAGTCCCCATACAAGTAATAAAATATTTCTTGTTACGGCTAAAACTTGATTTCATGATATGTTCCATTCTGCTATCATTTACAATAAATTCTTACAAAATGTGTAATTCATACTGTGATCTACAAATTCTGCCTCTTCACATGACTTTTCTATTTCCCTAGGTAAAGATTCACATTTTCCTACAGTAGGCACTGCTTATTTACAGGCAAAATAACTTAATTAACACTAAAAGTGTGGTGTCAGTTATGACATTATATTATCACATTAGAATATATATCATCCTAAATACTACATAAACAAAATTCAACACAGGTCCAATTAATTAATAACCTGTAGCATTCAACTTCCACAGACATAAAACAAAAGCAAATTTAGTATTATTATTATTTTCTTATTAGTATAAGAAAATAACATTGTCCAGAATAAGTGCAACTTCTAAACGAAAGAAATTAAACAATCCACACAATTAAGTAATGAAGTAGTCAAAAAAAAAAAAAATACAACTATTAAAGTGGAAGAAACAACATGACAAGCTGACCAACCTTATTTACAAATGGACTATATATACATATGAATATTCTCATTAGAGTGATATTTGGAAAACTTCCGGCATATTTCTAAAATGCAAAAAGATTGATACAAACCTTAGTAACAGCTTCTGATTCCAAAAGACACTGTAAACCACCAGCTGTGACAAGTGTAGGACAAGTTACTAGATCAAATATGTAGGCAAGACCACTCACTGTCGCTATTTGAAATAAGGTGAGTTGTCCCTTCACTCCTAAATTTATCCCTTCACAATCAAAGGAAATAGCAATCTTCTTCTCTGGCTTGGCACGATACATGATATCTTCAATAATTTGCAAGGAATCCTTAATACTGGCAATGACACGTGTTGCATGGAGCACTTTCATTTTCCAGTTTTCTCCACCTGATGCACTTCCTTCACAACTTAATGAAGTAGTTGCATAAGTTCTGTCTTTTTCAGTGTTATCAGCAAGTGTTTTCATAACAACAGAATTGACACGCTGCTTTAAACTTTGATTTTGAAGATTTACATTTGACAGTTGAATTGGTTGAGTGTTGACAACATTTTGATTATTACTGCTACTATTATTACCACATGTAATAGGTATAGCAGCACCAAGTATCGGTGAATTAGAGACAAGCTCAGAATTTGTGCAAGATTTGACATGTCTCTGCAACAAATCATCACATGTCTGAGATATATTACATGATTCATTGGACAAATTTGCACTTCTAGGAGAAACCAAAGTAACAAGGTTTGACTGCACCTGAAATGCATCAGAATGCATTTTCAAAAATGTTGATAGATCTTGTGGAGTTTTAAATATGCAGGACCATTCTTCATTAGGGAAACGTGAAGCAACATTGTGAAAAAGTTGATCAACCAGCATTGGACCTTTAACCTCAATACATTGTGAAAAAAAGTTCAACAAACCAGAAGTCACTTCCTGATCCACTTTAATTTGCTCCAATTCACAAAAAGGCTGAGGTTCCTTATCTTCATATTCTTTCAATACAACACAGTCATCTTTCACCACAAATGCCTCAGGGTATCTACACAAGAAATCTCTAAATTCTCTAGCATGTTGTCCAGAAATATGTCTTACTTCTGGGGAAGCTTGACTTCTATGACCAAGTAAACTCTTGATTGGAACTTCTGTTCCAACACCATACTGCATTAATTTATTACAAAAATACTGTACAGCTTCTTGAGCATAATCTCGCTTACCGCTGGTGTACTTTATTCCTCCTTTGAACTCATTTTCATCACTCACAGATGAGAAAGAATTAACATACACATGATCACCATCAATTGAGAAGAGAGCAGGATACTGAGCAAGAAACTTTTTCAGTCCAGACTGAGAACCTCCAGCAATCTGGCGCATTTCCTTAGTGAAACCTTTGGCTCCAAACTGACAACTAAGGTCGTGAAGTGTACGAGGTCCACCCTTGTCCATAAGTTTTTCAAAAAAGAACAGAAGAGTCATATTTCTGACTAATTCATATTCTGAGCTGTCCATTTCTTCCACGAAAATCAAATTACAAACACGACAGAAGACAAAAATGCTTTACTACAAAGTAAAGAACATGGTACTTCCAGATACTCACGAAGTCCACAATAATGTTCGGCTGACAAATTCTTCTTTTATTTATACACTGTAATCCTAATCTATCATGATTTAAATAGGAAAACCATAACGTAGCGCGCGTCACAGCTGCTGTCGCAGTATAATAAATACAGTGAATGCATGTGTCCAAAAAAAGAAACAAGCCACTTCCTGAAGCGTAAAGTTGATATTCAAGTAAGATCAGCCAAAGTTGAATTCCAAGGGAAGGAAATGTCTCATACGATTAGGAAATGCTGTAATGAATTCGATGTCCCTCCGAAAAATAGACATTCATAAATACGTGTATGATAGTCGCATTTACCTTGTTTTTCTATAATACACAAAACAGATATTAAAGAATCATATATCCTAAAACATCACCAATAGACAAGTAAGTTCAGTAGAGTCTGATACGTAGCTATGCATATCGCTGATACTAACCACTTCAAGCCACATATTTGAACCACAGTTAACTGAGGAAAATGACTTGTGACTGCTGAACCTAAATAGCGGAACTAAGTTCGGATGCTATCGGGTATTTCCGCCGCCAAACACCAATTCGTGCGCCAAGTGTCGGCGTCGCTTTAAACGCCGGCATTTTTCACGCAAAATTGTCTCATGCCAGCACTTCACTTGGCGTTGCGCTTTTGTGTATTTGCCCAAATACGGCGAAGTGTGGAAGAGCGATTTGTCTGTATTTGCTCTATCGTATTAAAGTATATTTTGAAACTTTTATCACAAGCTGTTCAAATTCTTTTCTTTTAAGTTTTGTATAGAAGCAGGAAAATGTCACCTCTCAGTCGAATTATTACCTCATTTATTTACCGCATGGATCTCATTTATGCCCAATATCAAGAGAGATCAAAACTATTTAGTAGTGCAGATGCACCAAGTCGAGAGAGATATCAGCTTTAGAAATCTATAGCCTATAAAATATCGGAAGGCGGCTGGCTACCTTCCTCAGTTTCGTTCCCAAACGTCTTGACCCAGAGATACTCTCAGACCTTTCGTTCACCCATTCGCGGTCGGAATCCTTACCCTCCGCGGTCAGAATAATTCGCCTACAATCCACAATGAATTTTTCTTGATTTTTCAAAAGCATTCGATGTAATCGATCTCGAAATTATTCTCTCAAAACAGCACTCATATGGCATTCGTCAATTGGCACATCAATGGCTAACTTCCTATTTGAAAAATAGGCATCAGAAAGTTGAAATTTCCCATGTTGAAAATAAAATATGTCAATATTACCATTCAGAAACAAAGCCACTTACTTGCGAAGTTCCTCAAGGTTCAATTTTAGGCCCTATCCTCTTTTTATTGTACGTAGATGATATGTCATCCGTACACATTTATTGTACGTAAATGCGCAAAAAGTTCTATCTAAACTCTCGTCTTGGTTTCATTCAAATCGTCTCATCGTTAATACCGACAAAACAATATCCTTGTCATTTCGCAATAGTATTACGAAATCTCTTCCTCCTACGTCTCTTTCACAAAACGGAACCCAAATAAAATCAGTCAAGATAAAATTTTTAGGGGTTCATATTCAGGACAACCTCAAATGGAATTGCCACATTGATAATTTGAATTCCAAACTAAGCATAATATGCTATGCGTTCGGAATTTTAGCCAACATTGTAAGTAAACACGTTTCTCGCCACGTGAATTTTGCAAATGTATATTCTCATTTACGGTACGGCATTATCTTCTGGGACCAATCCACTAAGAGCATTCAAACTTTTAGAATTCAAAAGAGAATAGTTTGGATTATATGTAAATATCACCCCCGAATTTCATGTAAACCTTAATTTAGAGAATTCAATAATCTCCTTCTCCCTTGCAAATACATTTATGAAGTAGTCATGTTTGTTAAGACAGAAGTATTAAAATCCCACTCCTGCTTTACAAGAAATAGTCTAGTTCATGAACACAACACTCGTAATAAGGCTAATATTCATCGTCCTGGCGTGTCAACTCTTTGCCAAAGAGGCCCTAATCATTCAGAAATAATTTTGTACAATTCCCTTCCCAAAAATCTAGAAGATATAAATAAACTGAGTATCTTTAAATCCGCCGTGAAAAGCTTTTCAATGAGCAATTATTTCTGAAATGTGAAAGAATTTACAGATTTTACTAAAAGAAGTTAATGAAAGTTCCAAATTCCTAATAAATATTTTTTTCCACATGACTTCGGATGTACGAGATGATAATATCTTATACTTTATTACGCCATTGTTATAGCACTCTAGATACTGATTAAATTCCTTTTCATGCATACTGATTTTGCTCCTTTTTGTTTTTAATAGTTTATTTCTAACTGTACGCAACCTTGGCACTGTTGTGTACATTATCTCTGTAGCCCCATCCTGGCCCACGTTTTACTCCGGTTTTCCTCCGGGTAGTGGCAGATTTTCCTTCAGCGGGAATGTCATTGATACTTTTGTTTTACTAATCTCGAATTTTTAATGCACTAATATCTACCATTTATTTTGAATAATTAATGGATAACAGCAAGTATTTATTAAATAATTTCTTTTGTAAATATTAAATTCGCCACTGCCCATGGGCCCTTGATCGGAATTGATGGGATGGTCCCTTGATTGTTTCCGGAGAGTAACTTAGTTTATTGCCCCCCACGTGGTCACACGCAGTTTCCAACTGCTTTTTTTGACAATAAAGTTTATTATTATTATTTATTTACTGGATATTTGTTAGTGCAAACTATTTTTTACCGTGAATGTAAAAGACGAAATATTAGTTTTATTTTGGATTCTGCGAAAAATTTCAAGAACAATTCTACCATGCAATAGCAATTTTCAAGCAATCAATTTCCCTTTATTTTGTACTCAGAAGATTGAACTGCTGTTGTAAACATCAATATAGAATGCATGAAAATGGTAGCTTTTTTCTTTGTAAAGTTAGTTCGCGTACAATATAGATGAGTCTTAAAAGTGTAAAAGAAAGCGTGTAAATTGGTTTTGTTCCCGGGTTTTGATATGAAGTTAGGGTAAATAAGAGGGATAAAGTTGTAAAATATTTCTAAATTTTAGGAATGTGATTTTGAAGTAAAGCGAAGGGGAGGGGTAATTTTTGGGAAGGAGGGTCTCGCAAATTAGGGGCGGGGTCTGCGTCATAGGGATTAGGGGGGGCACCTCTGAATAATTGATTGCCCATTGCAATGAACAGTGAGAACGGAAACTGTTAATATTTTCAAAGCCAGAATAATATGTAGAAAAGGGTGGTGTCAAATTTTAATATTAGCCTTATACGTAAATGTGTCTCTTTCTCACGTTGGCAAATAAAATAAAACGCCCGCTTCCAATGCAGGAAGACAGCCGACTTGTTCTCTACGTTGCGTTGTTGCCACACGTTGTACCACATGTACGAGTACTTGACTACTCCATAGAAAAATGAACGAGAATCGCTTAGAGTCTACGTAGACTCCACCGGAGTCGTTGGATTGGGTCCGGCGGTCAAGGTATCCTAATCCTCTTGCCACCCTTCCCAAAAGGGTATAGTTGGATTATGTCCCACGGTCATTTTCCTCGTGAAGAGGATTACAATACCCTACCTCCTGGACAAACTGGTTTTGCCGATTTTCGCAAATTAGGAACATGCAGAGTAGAACAAGCCTGTCTTTGACTAAGAAAATTATTTATCAAACTTCAGATATTGATTAATATCTTTATTTGAATACTTGTCCTTTTCTCGCTGACTCAATGTGCTCATGTACATTTTAAAGGCATACTGTATAAGTACAAGCTGAACCTTGTTTTCCGACTACATTTTAATGCACGCTCATGACATATTAATTGATTAAATTGAATAGTTAAATATTATTTTTGTTAAGCATATGTCACAGAATGGTTGAAATGTTTATATAGTTTTGCATATCATTCAACAGCACAGAAATGCACATGCTATACACAGAAATGTTCCTTCTCTCCAACCCCAGCGTGGGACACCAAAGAGCCAAGCTCTTCTGACAAGGAAAAGCTGAAATGGTGCTAGAGAGAAGAAGCTGACCACGGGACCCAATTCAACTATACCCTTCTGGTCAGGAAAAACTGTTAAGGGATTAATTGGGACACTAGCAAAGGGAAAATTGATCGCGGGACCCAATCGACCGACTCCATTCCTATGTCGCGGAAAAAATCTCTACGCGGAACGAGAATCGGCCTACTTCTGTCGTAACAACATGCTGTCGTTAAGTCCAATTGAAACTACAGCTTGTCGTGCCCAATTTACAACAGAAGAACTCTGTCGTAAAATCTATCGTTACCTTTGTCGTAAAATTGTGTCATAACGACAGAAAATTCCTCTAATTTCATTCTATTAGTGATGTATACAATATGATCATTCCATTTAAGAGACTTTTCAATAATAACTCCAAGATACTAAGTAGATTCAATTCTCCTAGTTGGCTCCCCTTTAATAGATATATTGACATTACTTGCTACATTGTCATTATAATTACCAAAGGTAATGGAGACAATATTATCAATGTTAAGGGATAATACATAATCATTAAGCCATTAAGTGACTATATCTCACATTTATCAGTATACATTTCAAAAATATAACGTGAAGGGTACAACTCAAAAGATATTTATCAAACCTAGGGTAAATAAATCAATTTTTTAATTTGTCTTTTTAGGACACAAATGCCATCTTTTGAAAAAATATTAAAGAAATTAAGTTTCAAGTTATTCCCTAGAAAGATTAAAAACTGGCTCAATGAAATCAATGTTAACCTCCTAACTTCCGTAGTTTCCTAGTATCTATTATTTTCTGTATATGATGACACCTTATGGAATTTATCCCAGATCTCCCGTACGCGGGTGTTTGTATTCCCCGCTCCGCTCACCGCGACAGATGTCACGCACGCAGTTCACCGGCCAAACTCCATACAGTGATTCTATAAAGAATATGTAGTCATACTATCCAGATGATTTATTAAGTCATAAGACCTTTTCGGCCACGTGGAGGTCATTATCAATGCTGTTACAAATATAATTCTTTGATTATTAATGATTAATTAGAAAAACAATATTTGATTGACATATTAGATTTTGACGAAAAATTAAATACATAGAAAATGAATTTTTAATTGTCACAAACATGAAATAAGAATTGAATACTGCGGATACAATAATATTTTCAACCAGGAAAATCAATATTTACAAAATGAACCATTGCGTGTAAAAATCAGTATTGTAAATGTAATGAATTTATTTTCATTACATTGATAATGTAATTGGAAGAAACAAGTTTTATTTGAGTAAAATCAACTGAGGAAACTAGCATACCTGACTCCATTGGTGAGACGGGTGGCGAATGCGCCTTTACCTAAGCGACGGAGTGCTTTTATGAGGAATTTGGGGTTAGTCCATTGACGTCATCTATTCTGCTGTGTGGCAGGTGTTGCAAGGCTAATTTTAGGAGAGGAGATGTCTGGAATTCCAGTTGATTTTCCTCATATAAAAATTGTTTCTTAGCAATAGAGTGTAAAATTGTGTGAGCAAAATCAAAACTGTTATTTGAGCTCAAAAAACTTGGAATCGGTTAAGAATAAAAATGCATTTCCGGTTAACATCTGGGTCCTAGTATCATGCCCTTATTTGAACGTGTGCGCTCAGGGACTCGCAAGTCTCTGTGTGACGTGCGATGCGTGACGTGCTAGTTTCTGTGTGACGTAAGTGCTATGCGATGCGCAAGAGACACGGTTCTAGAACTCGTCTTGTGTAAACTACTTTAGGCGAATTGAGTACGGTTCGGAGTGGTTCGGATGCGAGTAGGGAAGCGAGTTGAGAGGTTCTGCACCGTGCAGAACTTTTCTCGACACGCCTCAGACCTCATCTACCCCCAATTTTCGGATCACGTTACTAATCTCCTCGCAGCAAAAGAAAAGTAATGAGGGAGGAGCCTAAAGATCACGTGAAAGTTGAGAAACCAATGCCAGCATTGCGAGATTGCCGACTTTTCCTCCGAGACTCGACACGTGTAGACTCATGTCAGCAGAATCTTACGTTCGGACGCTGCCGCTCACATTAGTCGCTTCGTACACCAGGGAAAGAGGGTCAACGTTCAAATAAAATATGCTACATGTGTTCATTTTCCATCGAGGATTAAAAGGAAAGGCGTATTCTTTGGGTGTTGTTTTTTTAGTTCATAATAAGGTAGCAGTTGACTTTTGTCTTTGAATTCTATTTTAGAATTAAGTTAATTTAAATTCACGAGTTGAATTAATGAATAAACAGAGTATTACAATTTCCCATAAAATGTTGTAGAATTTTTTGGGGGAATTAAGCTTAACTCGTTTCTACCCAACTTATTCTTTTTTAATTTTCGCATATCCTCGTCAGTATTTATTTTAAACATCTATTAACATACAATTTACGGGTAAATGTTTTTAAAGTTTAAACTTTAAAATTACCGCATGACAAATGTCGACAGTGAACATGAACGGGTACAGTAGGAGGATACCAGTATTTCTCGACTTTACGCGTAAGTGTTCGAGTTTTATTGCCTAGGTAACTTATGTTGTATTAGGGTAATGTATTTATTATTTTATGTCTATCTTTCTATGGGACCATAAAAAAGAAATATAACGTAATTTATATTATACACAACAGTATACTTTTACTACTTTACAATACAATTACATTTTTAATTGCGGTCATTAAAAGTGAATCAGTGTGTTAGAAAACAAGATTGTGCTTCTGAGCAGAGAATGTGGATTCAACATGACAAATCTTGTATTACTTGCGCGTTGCTTTCCCGCATTACGCACAGCGAACTTATCTTTTTGCCTGTCTCAAAATTATGAGCCATGCCATCTCAGACAACTTTGGGTGAAACTTTCATTGGCCAGTACCATTTCGGATTCGTAACGATGCTATTTTCTCATCTAACCAAGAAACTCTATCCTTATTTGTGTTGTACAAAGCAACAGAGGACGGTTGAGTACCAGGTATGCGTTTCCCAACACTACTTGACCAGTGTTTTGCTTTTACCCATGTGATAAACACTAGCTACCGTGGATGCCATCAAAAAATTATGACCACGTTGTTGTCCTTCTATCTAAATAATGTAATGCAAGAGGCATTGTTTATCAGTTGATGGAATGTCCCTCTCACTTTTTATATCTTTAGCATCCCGTAAGGGAACTTTCTTAACCCTGTCAGCTCTCACTCTCCCAGTTTTCTTGACCTCTTTTTTTTACTATGCCGACAAACCAAATGAGGTGAAATAATTGACGAAAAACAAACAATACTTCCTATCAGTAGGAAGCTCAGTCACCAAGTCTATCGCGACTATGTTCCCATTACAAATTATATACCAGACCACTTTCTCCCGTGTTAACGGCTTGTTACTGGTTTGAGCGCTCCAAACGAAATTTTGTACCAACTACTCTCGAGACTAGTTCTACAAGCGGCCGCCAGGGCGCGTAACAGTTCCCGATTCCCTTCCCCTTCTAGGTACTGTACCCCCTCCCACGTTCTAATGCTACCTCATTTCATATTGTATTTAGCTGAAAATACTTTCCCTGAAAAAATTAACATTTGTGAATAGTTAACACAATGTATAACTCAAATATTTTACTATACATTTCAAACAGAAAATGAAAACAGGACCCAATTAACAGGAAATTTATACAAAGAAAATACATACTTACTCTTAATTCTATTTATTCGTAATAAGATTACATGACATTGTCACATGCAATGTCATTGTCACAGGAAATATACAATCCTTCATACAAAATTTTAGCAAAAAGGAACTCATTTATGTACATCCACCAACTATTTGGAGGAATAAATAAATGAGACTGATAAAGCAAGTCACATGAGAAACAAAGGAAGCAGATAAGTCCATAAATGTGGTTCAATTTTATCAACTTTGTGGGGAAATGTCATCTCCACTGGCTGTATAGAAAGCAGTCAATGGAATGATAACTTTGTTTTAAGCTACAGTGGTGTATAAACCCCTCTGCTCCTTGCACAGGGGGTAACATTTTTCCATATATGTTATTGTTTGAGTGACAGTGAAGTGATTGACAAAAAGATAATGCAAGATTTACTATTGTTCAGTTAATGTCCAAAAGTAAACAAATCTTTCTGCTTTTTTCATTGGTGTCAAAGAATCAAATGAGAGCCGAATAAGTCTAGAAGACTTTCAATAGGGTGTCTTGAAAAGGTAGTAACAATAAAATGAAAAAGAAATGAAGACAATCAGCCAGTACCATCTAACAATAATCTACCAAGTAACAGTCTCAAGATTTTCCATTCTACAGGTTGAATATCAATCCATCAAGGAAATGGGAGAGATCTGTCAACCTGAGAATATCTGTGTGAAGTGTGAAGACTGACTTCGCAAATAAGAAATTCACAAAATTTGTACCAATGTCAATGTTGATTTTAAAGAATAGTTTACCTTAAAACCCATAGGATAACGTAACCAGATTTATCCGTCTCATGGTTTAAAAAAACATTACCGAGTTACAAATATACTATAACTCCAGTAGTAAACTAACAAAGTGAAAGTAAAATTAAATAACATGAAGTTTCCAAAAACCAAATGAAGCCACAATACAACAAGTACTAAATAAGCAAAGTGGAAATAAAATTTAAAAAATGCAAGTTTACATTAAAACATAAAAAGGTGGCTCAATGAAAAAGGTAACTCTTCAACACACTACATAAACATTTATCAAAAATAAATTCATCACTGGCACAATAACGTTAAATAAGATGCAAACATCAATTTCTCTCTAGTTATTCGTAACTAACTGCCACATATCCGTTATACCATAATTACAAATAAACGTTTTACACAGAAACACAATCTTACATTTTAACTTCGTACTATTTCTTTAAATTTTTGTTTTAAGATGCAAATTTAATAACATTTGAGTTTAGTTAGTTTACTGCCTCCTATGTAACCTTACCCACTCCTCAAACTTAGACACTATCCAGGTGTATTAATAAGTTTGTTATGTTTATTTACCCAAGTAGAAACTTGCGAAAATCAATGAGATCACTCTTCAGGTCATCATTGCAACATCTGAAAAACACAACAAGAATACAATATTATCAGTCAACATACTTATTATGAATATCAGTTCAAATACAGTAACTTAATTCACCAATATTCGTTATAATTCATTGATAACAAAAAATACAAGAGAGGTTATACCATCGAAGTCTTCGGGAGAAAAATGCACAGAACACACTCTTGAATGAAAAGTAAACAGCACTATTGGACCGATAAATCTAATTCACAGAAAAGAGAATGCAACTTTTATTAGTATACAACAATATACACAGCCAATGTGACCAAGCTCATCAGCATCTACCCACATATTATGTGCCAATTACTTAAAACATCAAATTACTGAAATACTTAAAACGTAGTATTACTTACCCATTTTCGCATGCAAAAAAATTTTATATCCGGAGCGCTGCCAGAACTGTTGTATCTCCAACAGGTGTCCATAAGACTTAAAGAACTAACACATCAGTTTTCGTAAGTCACAAACAGATTACCGTACGCAAATTACATCACGCTTCGTATTCCACTGTTCAAATTGATTAAAAACTCGAATTCACAGTTCGTCATAACTTCAAAATTCTTCATCTTGCTTCACGATTTCATAATTTCCTTTCAACTGATTTCAACTTGACTCGTTGCGAGCAATAACAAGCCAATAGGAGCGCGAGAAACCTAACCCAACACGAACTTGCTGCCATCTATTGAGCACAACCTGAAATATAGTCGGTGGCGCTGTCTCGACGAAATGTTTCACAAACTACTACAAACTTCAGACCTTTCGCCCTATCCTGTTCCCTTAGCCTGGTCCCCACCCTCATCTCCAGAAAACAAAAGATCGTCTTCGTGTTCAATATTTGTATTTCTATCAAACCATGTATTGTTATTATCCAAGCAACTCGCTTCACAGTAACTCTCAGTTCACTAAAGGATTTACATCACCGGTTGGATCAACGTCGCAAGAATCACCATCACTCACGGTAGTGTTCTCTGGAGGGTCTATATAATTAGAGTCAATTATATCACCGTCCTCATCTGAAAATTTGCAATGTCTACCACTGTCAGGGCCTCGGCACTTCATCGGCGGCTGTGGTCGACGTTTTTGCCCGATATTTTCGTCAGACTGCGCTAGTGTAGTCAGAAATTGCCTGTAATAGTGACGTTGACATCCGCTAGATCGCTCTTATTCAACACTTCAGATCTTATATTCGAAAGCAACGGTCATCTCCCGCCAGATTGCTGCTGACTCGCGTCCTGTTCGGTCCTGTTTGTTGTGTACGAGCAGTTTACGAGATTTTTTGTTTTTTTTGTGCGCTGTTTGATAATAAATTTAATAATAAATTTATTGTCAAAAAACAGAACAAACTGCGTATGACCACGTGGATGACAATAAACTAATTTACTCTCCGGAAGCAAGCAAGGGACCATCCCATCAATTCCGATCAAGGGCCCTAAGGCAGAGGCGGATTCAAAAATTTCAGCAAAAGTTCCTAGATAAGATAAAAAGTTAGCTGCGAGTTATAATACATATATAATGTCAATATGTTTGTAATTTAACGCAAATATGTTTGTAAATTTACATCTACAAGTTATTATCGAACTATAGATTATTCTGAGTATAGTGTTTAAAAATCATAAGAGTTGAAAAAAACCAAAATAAATTCACGATTTATTGTTACAATAAACACGCCCCTAGACAAAGCCTAGAGAACCTGTATAAGAAATCCGCCTCTACCCGAAGGAAAAACGGAAAGAAACCCGGGCCAGGATGGAGGATTAGTGTGAATTAGTGCCGAAATGTCTCCGTCCAGGTAAGTAATTTATTTTTCGTGGAATGTATAGTATGTTAACGTATTCTATGAGGTGGTATTAATTGTTTCTTTTGAAATATTACAGTAGTAAATGCACTCTGTCTGGCCACGAGGTGGACAAACAAGGATTTGTTCTTCCACCGAATCCCGAAGCTGACCGAAAACGACACAAGAAGAAGAATGATTGAATCTCAGTTAAGAGTGGTATGGAATGTGTTGGTAAACTGAAACATGTTAAAATTCCTGTTGGGTATAGTATGATATCACTTGATGTAGTTAACATGTTTCCCAGTATGCCAATTACACCTTCTTCCATTATAAAGTTGATATTATCTTTAATCTTCACTAACTTAATTTTCAGAATGTTAATTTGAGACATCTGATCTTTCATTATTTTTTTATCTGTACCTGAAATAATTAAAGGTGTTGAATTAGTACTTAAATCCAATAGTTTTGTGTTAGAATGTATATGAGATATATTGATGATTTGTTTATGATTGTGAGAAATGATGATGAGATTTATAAGTTGTTAAAAGAATTTAATAATTTTTGTGATGATCTGAAATTTATATTAGAGATTGAAGACAATAAATGTAAAAACTTTCTAGATGTTAAGATCATTAATAACTCGGGTGAAATTTTAACTTACTGGTGGTGTTACCATATATTCCTTGTATTTAAGCTGATATTTGTAAGATTTTTGATAATATAAATGTCAAATGCTAAAAGTAGAGCCTCGAAACGTTGTCAACGAAGGTCAACACAAATATTTACATTATGATGAAACAAAGAGATAATGAATTTTTTATTTTTAATGTGAATCTAAGTTGTTTTTGGCTGTCTATAATAAGGCTCGGTGTTGTTATAAGGATAATGAGATATAACAGTCAGAGAAAGCGTTGATGAATACAAATTTTAGAATAGAATGTTATAAAGAAGAATTTCGAGGTCTCTACTCTTCTTCCACAAGGCAACTGTTACCAAGGCTTCGTTACATTTCCATTCCAATTCTTCCGTGGTATTTGCAACTGCTATCATGGCTGCATCATAGGCGTAACCCACCATCTTTACCCCTTCTGGAAGATGTAATCGAAGAAGATCATCATATTGACTATTGCACAACGTGCCTCCTTGGTCGGATCCTTGCCCAATTCCGGATGATAGCTCTATAGTAGCTTTTCTATTGTTTGTTTGTACCAGCAGGCATCTTCCCTCCAAGTTACTACTTGCAACAGGCAGTAAATACCACGGAATATGTCCGGCAAGTGAGCGAAAAATGTTTTCCCAATTTGTTGAGGTAAACGCATTTCTTACATCTAGAGTAATCACCACGAAATAACCGCCAGGGCGAGGTGGCAATGTAGATGCCTTAGTCACTTCCAATTGGACCACGTGAACAAAATTCATAGTTGACTTTCCTTTCCTTAAGCGAAACTGCTTGCCCGAAAGGCGTCCATTTTCATCAAAGCATGATTCTATTCTGTTCAGAATCATTATCGCACACAGCTATCCTGTGCTATGAGGTCCGTAAGCAGATGGGTCTTTTGGATCTGCCCTTTCCCTTTTGGTATGAGCACCAACTTTTGTCTTTTCCATGTATCTGGAAAATATCCTTCTTTTAAACCAGTGTTTAATAGATCAAGAAGCAGGTCTGGTCTACGCAACGCAATAATCTTCAGTACTTCATTCGGTATGCCGTCAGGTCCAAACGTTTTGCCCCTTTTCAGTCTCTTTGCGACCTCTCGAAGTTTATTCAGATGGAAAGGAGGTACGTCCTTCTCTTTGGTTTCTGGGTATGTATATATAAAGTCTATGATCCTGAAGTGTGGTTGAGGTTAAGTTATTCTCCGTATGTTTCTTTAGCTATTTATTTTAGAGTCTTATTCCATCTTACGTCCTTACGTCTAGTTAGAATAATTTTGATTAAAAAAAGAGATTACTGTGAATACTCGCTAAGCCAAGTGCATGCTTCTTTGCAGATAATTTGTAATTTGTTGCATGTTTCTTATCAGTTTCGTTTATAGCTATGGTACAAACTGCATTGTGTTGGTTTGGTGTTGTTGATTTTACAAGTACGTGAAATTTATAACACTTTACTTGTTAAGTAAAATAATTGATCAGTTTATGACTTAATATTAATATATTGGCGTTTCTCTGAAATATGTTGCAGGATGTCATGTGTTGGGAAATAATGTTTGAAATAACTATTTTTGCGATGTCCAAAAATTCCAGCAGATTTTACAAGATGTAAGTGACCTCTGTACAAGGAAGAAATAACAACATTCACACCAAGATGCATCATTATAATGTTTTTAAATGGTGAAGTGAATGGTTGGTTTCGAAACTAGACTAGGGGACACATTCTACATGATGCTTTTAAAATAAGATACACAAAGTTTTAAATCGAAATAAGTTATACATCCAAAATAAGATATTCTTATCAAGTTTTAAAGCTGATAAAACATTAAGAACTTTAATACTTTTGGTTAACACTTGCCTATATCACTTTTAACTTGTGAAGAAAAAATGTTTATATTTTTTATAGACACAAGAGTTAGTCAGATTCTTGTGTTTCCTGAAAATTTTTGTCACAGTTGTAGTGTTTTGATAGTAGAGAAATGAAATGTAAATAGTTTTACTGAAATGTGATATAATCTATCTCTGAATTTCTGTTTACAAATTGCGTTGTGTAATGTTTGTCATAAGTGAAGTGTCAAAAGTATTTTGTTCAGAGATTATCGTGAGAGAGCATTTGGAGGTGTCATTCCCTCTACTAGTTGAGTTAGGTCTATGAACTTCCTTTTCACAAATTTATTTACTTGGAGTATTAATGTTAGTAGTTGTATTGAAATAGTTATTGGATTAAATAACATATACATGTGTGTGTGTTCGTTCATTCTTCTAATGCATGAACTATAAATTAACAAAATAAAGCAAAGCACATAATTCAGTTTGAGTTTTTAATGTATAAGTGGTGTATGCGTTCATTATAACAATGGAGAGTGTTTGTTTCTGATTTACTTGTGATATGGTTTAGTTAGTAATTAATACAGTAAATGAACCAAAATTGTTACTTTCTGGAGTTTTGAAACAAAGATATACTATTTCTCATTTGTCCTTGCTATAATATTTCACGATATGGGATGAGCCTTAAACGAAAGATTATTGATTTGATGTCTTTTCTACATTCTTTTTTCTATGCCAGTTAATAAAAGTTTCGAGTTTCAAAACGAAGCGATGAAGTGTTCACACTGAGGCAATGTAATGCCCGCGATTTCATACAAGTAGGTAGTTGAGTTCTCGAATTCGTAGCACAATGTCGTTTATTTTGAACCCCATCGCTTTATTTTTTGTTGAAAATAGTAGACTATGAGCGTTGGGTTCATTAAATCAGTGAAGAAAGAATCTTGGGGAAGTTTCGTAATTTGTATGGCTATCTGCGAGAGGATCAAGAGTGGTTTTGGAGTTATTGTAGGATGAGTATAATGGCTATTGACTTTTGTATCATTCTCTATCCGAATACAGGAAAAGACCACCAAATTTCGGAATGGCAATGGCAATTCTTACCCGAGGTAACACACAAAACGGCGGCGGGGATTTGTGAAACTAAATCGCTTGTAAAACCTAAACTATTCGTCCAAATTTTATGATTTAAAGACATTTTTCATCTTTCTGCACAAAACTAAGAACGCATTTAATTTTATTGGACCTACTTGAATTTCTCTCATAAGATGAAGTATTTTAACTTGTCTATTTTAAAAACATTTTTTCGATAATTTAGGTTAACATTTGTAGATAGACACGTGCGGAATTTTTGTAGAATTTTTTTAAGACGAACCATATTACCATTCATTGGTGTTACCTACCTCGAACCGTTTAAGCAGCGAACACAAAAATCTTTCTCCGAATATGGATATTTTCCAACTTGACTCACTGCTATCGATTTTACCGATTGTTTTTCCTAAGATTACAAAATTTATACAAAAACCTTTCCTGATAACATACCTATGAATTAAAAAAAGAATCACGTAAATCGGATGAGCCGTTCAAAAATTTTAAGAATATTTACAGACGTGCGCTGAATTTTATCATGGGCAACGAAAGTGAACAGGACGGTGAGAAACTGGCTGCGGCCATTGATGGGGGATGAAGGGGATCAGCGAGGTCGCTGGGAGCACTGATAAGCGATAGCGGCATGAAGCGTACATACGTATCTCTAAGTTTTCTTCTCAAATTTTCGTTTGCCCACCACAATTCTTTAGAAAAAGGTATGGGACTATCACATATGGCATTTGCATACTCATCTCTAGAGCGCTATAAGTCCACTTTTTGTAGAAAAATAATTTCCGGTGGTTTTAGAAATTCTATTTTCTTTGTTGAATCGAATTGGAGTTGCAGATATAATTGTTTCAAATTCTGTGTTTAGAACAAAATAAAGTGCGTATACATAATGAAAAACGGATCATTCCTTCCGCAGATATTTTTGCAGCAAGTTTTGATTATTTTGAAGAGCAACATGGTGGCCGTTTTCGTAACTAAATTCGAATTTAGCCTTAAGAACAAACCCCAAAATCGTGTTGCCTTCTTTGTATTTTAGTGTTTGCAGAAATTTACTTATTAGAATATTTATTCTTTTTCTGAGACCATCTGGTCTGTTCTTTCACCAAACTATGTACAGATGATACCCATACAAGAAAGGCAAGTTTACAATAATAATTTAAATTACAACAATAACTGAAAAAAAATTATAATTACAATATTAATCAAAATTACATAGCGAATCAAAGTTATTTAACCCTAGAATACTAATGCCTATGATTCTATAGTAAATACTAACTATACGTAAAATTTACGTAGAAGCTTTCGAATGTGTCTACGTGAAAGAATGTCATATTATTGAAGAGTAATATTTATATTTGACATTTATTGTCGTATGAGAGTACAATACTAGAATTAGTTACAAATATTGAATTGAAATCAATAAAAAGACGTAGTACGTGAAAATTACGTATAATTAGTTCTCTGGGGTTAAACAATAAATACAATAATGAAATTAAGGATTCAAGGTAAAAACATAAGATTTATTTTAGATTCACATATTTTCTCTTACATACTAAATCTGATTTAAAATATATGATACAATCTAATGGAAAGTGTGTAGTATTGACTTATAACACATTTTACCATAAAACGTATTAAATATACTAAGTGGATATTTGCTCAACTTGTTAAAATAGCGTGTGGTCTCACTATTTCCACAAGTTGTGTGAATATCATTAGCCTTATTCATATTATCATATTTAAGCCAACAGATCTTCCCACCATTCATTAACACTCGTGACTCATGCAGTTGAGTGTTAGAGCCTGAGCTGAAACGACACACTTGCGGGTTCAAACTCGTCTCTGAAACATTATAAAATACTCCCATTTTTCTTACAAGTCTGTAGCATTTCACACAACTTGTGGAAATAGCGAGCTTTCTAAGTGGTTTGTGGTATTTGCAGATCTAGTGGAAATGACCACATATACAATCCTTCAAAAATGCGGAGGGCTAAGATTTTCCTATTTTATACGATACTACTCTCTACTTTCTTAAATTTTTCGGACTTTTATCATTGGGAAGATACCGCGTTCCCTGGTCAAACATGACTGGATTGCTATCTGTCACGCTGTGAATTGCGATGGCCTCAACTCGAGCAAATAACCAAGTCTAGACCGCGCCACTGGCTGACTTACTTGATGCCACAGTCTTACTAGCGCTATTGACACAATTCGTACAAAAAATGATCGCGGTCAGGTCGCTCCACGTTGTGCTCACTATTGGCACAACTTGTGCAACTATCATCAGCCTCTGTATTAACGAAAATGTAGCCCCTTGTTTCCAGTTTCCGTCATCGTAAACTACATCATAATAACAAAAATGAGGGTATATGAGTGATTTTTCAAGAAGAGATTTAATGTTTGTAGGTAAATACTTGCGTAATACTTGGTATTGTTTATTTCTACGCCGAGGTTTGTGACGTCTTTCGTCGGGGAATGTACGCGTTGTTGAGCGTTAAAGACGCTGTTGGTGTGTTACTGAGTAATTATGATTTGTAAGCATTCAAATGGAGTCCCTTATATATTGACGGCAACAGCAAATAAGTCACTATTCAATGTTCTAATTAAGCGGTCTATTTAGGATGATCTCCCTCTGATATACATTTGAAAACATCCTGCGTAAATATGATTTAAGCAATATTTAAGTGAATTTTGTAAACTATTAACATAGATAATGAATAATAATGGTCCGAGGCATACTCCTTGTGGGACGCTGCGGGTTACATACTGAAATTCCAAAGCTTGCATATTTATATGAAATTTCTGTCGTCTCGGTAAAGATAATTTCTAATCCATTTCAAAGGTGATTCAGAGAAACCTAAATTCCTACATTGTGATATCAAAATATCATGATCCACAGTGTCAAATGCTTTACTAAAATCTAATAATGTGAGTAATGTGATTTCTCCGTAGTCTAATGATTGTTCAATATCTTCTACTACTTTAAGAAGAGCTGTTTCAGTATTTCTGCCTCGCTGGAAAGCTGGCTGAGATGAGTTAATTTTATTATTTATTGTTAAGTAATCGATAATTTGTCGGTGGACAATTTTCTCGGGAACTTTTGACAAAGTCGATAAAATGCTTTTTTCCGCTGTATGGCCATAGCTCGCGGATGTGCTTGTAAGAGGAAAGTATTTAGGTACTTGGAAAACTGTGTTGATGCGATGCTAGTGATACTTCATGATGATAATATGGAAGAGTAAGCAATTTTAAATTTAAATTTGTTACGTATATGTTTTCTGTATGGGTGAACTTTAAGCACTGAAAATAAGTTCCTGGTGCAACGCTCAGATGTCTGCGCATGTGTAGTGCTAAATAGGTGTCACTAGTTACATTTTGAGATCAAAATGATATGAGTAGATGGTCTGCAGGCTTAAATATTTGTATTTAAAGATGTTGTTTACATATTGATGGGTGCAGCCATCTGCAATAGTATATGCTTTCAAACACGTACCTAGATAAATACATCACAGATATATGGCCAAAAACTAAGTTCCGTAAGGAGTCAGACAAATTTATAAGTATCACAATGGAATTATTTAAAGTCCTTATAATTTTGCTATCACTGACAGAAAAAAGTTAGAGTCGAAGTAGCACTTAGAAATTTTTGGATGTAGATGACAAACGTTTGTGACCTGGGAACGTTTCTTCAAGATTGAATTAGTAAAAAGTTATTAATGAGATACAATCATTTATAAGATAGAAAAAGTACTTTTGAGGATAAATTACATTTATACTGCTAAGAATACGACTGACACAAAGATTCCCTAGTAGAGATATATGGAATTTAAAAGTATTTTGACGAGGAGTAAATTTATAAAATTCTCCCTGTAACGACTTTGAATGACACTTAGAAAATTTTTTCCGGGGATATACATAAGACAAAAAAACTTTCATCAAGGAACGGATGTGTAAAATTTATGCTAATTTCTTGCGAAATTAAATACAGAAATAAAATCCAAGGCAAGAGATAGAAAAAAATTGTGTATTTAGGATACGCTGGATTTGTGTTACGTTGAAAGTGGACGTATAATTTTGACCATTCAGAATTACTCGAAGATTTAGAAAATTACTGCTATAGGAGACTTGGGTTCATTTGTTTCAGGAAGGGACTTGGAGAGAATTTTTTGCTACAGGGTCCACTCGGCACGTTAGGACAAATTTCATCTGTGTAGCTGACATCGAGAAGATGAGCAGAAAACAAAAATTATATTATAATGTCCATAACTCAGGAATGGTAACATATGTGGCGAAACGAACACGTGGCTATTATTATTTTAGTATTTGTAAGTGGGAAATGTAGATTGCTCTTGAAACTTATCTACATGGAGCGATAGGACGTAGGAGTTGGATGGAAGGCTATTGTTGGTAGGTGGACCGCTTAGCCGAGTTAACCAACAACTTGGCCCTCGTGGAGGAGTTGTTAGTAATAGTTTGAGTTAGTGACACTAGGAGGAGGTGGATAGAGGGAGGAGGTTTTTCAATAGTCACAACTATATGAACTGGGACATTAACGTGAAAAGCAATTTTTTTCTGACCCCTCCGGGAATTGAACCCCGGACAACTTGGATTAGCTAGAGCGCTACAACCCGAGGCACGGAGGGGCTTAACATGGGTATTGAATAGGACCTAAACATTGTGTGCAGCGTATCAATATTTTTATAAATCATTGGGCACAACATAGGTTCAAACCGGGGTTGTGATATAAGGAGGACACGTGCAAGGGAAATGAACTGTTTGGCAAATTACACGATATCAAGGGAACAGTTGGGAGATTTAAGTTTGTAAGAAAGGACACATAGAGGCGGATATAATTTGTCTACAAATTTTTCACGATAAACTGATATCAATTTTGCTCGCTGAACACAGAAAGTTTGGAGAAGTGACGGATAGAGGGAAGTTGGATGATGCGAGGCAGCAAAGTAGTAGGAGGGCAATAAAGCTTGGGAGAAAGGCTCTACCAGGAGCAATGAATGCAGAAAAGGGGGAAATTCGTCAGATTAGAGGAAAGGAAGACGATAAACGTGACGAAACTGACAATGAATATGGGAGAATAGATAAGAAGGGACAGGACGTTTTTAGGGCACATTACCGAAAAGTCAAAAAAATACTGCAAGAGGAAATATTAAAGATGGTTTTAGAATGTAGTCTAAGATAGGGGACGCGGTAAAACGGATGAAGGATGAAATGGTTAAGAAAGAAAGAGAATGGGACAGATGTAAGAAAGAAGGGAAGATATAAAGCGTACTTAAAAATCTAAAGGTTGTTCGATGAAAAATTATCTAGATTTGAAAACATCATATTATGAAGAACAGGAGGATGTTAATACGTATTGATAGATCAAATAGATTATAAGCTGGTGTATTTAGAGAGGAAAAAAAGAATGGGAGGGAATGAAGGCAAGGAACAAGAAGTACAGGTGAACGTACTTGATGAGCGTTTCAATAGCATTGAGAATAAGGCAGGGAAATACATAAAAGAGAATAGGCATGATTTATTAAAACACGTAGAGGAACGTGAGTAGCAGACGTGAATAGAAAGTGTCGAGCAATTGAAGAAAATGGAGAAAAGTCTTGGTGCAGCATTAGACAAGACTCATACCTGCTGGAAGGCATCATATGGGTTTTTAGTGCAGAAAAGAAAGGACATGACAGATAATGGAAAGAATGAGGAAAATGAATTTGTGTTATTTACGCAAGAAGGGAAGACAAAAGGAGGTACAGGGAAAGAATTTAAACAACACGGAGACGATAATATACAATACGAAACATACGGAGACGATCAAAATTGACGATACGAGGGGAACACGAAGAAAGAATTATTGATATTTCAAGAAAAGAGAAAACGAGTAACGTAATACGAGATGTTCCAGGATTGAAGAATAAGGAGGTATTTCGTAGGTCATGATTAAAGGTTTATGGATTGGAAAAGGATTTGGTGGACAAAGAAGAGTTACAAGAGATTGTGGAGAAACATTTCGACACAAAGGAGGAAAAATATTCCCTAAGAAACATCTTATGCAGAGATGTTATGCAAACGTGTGGTGTTATGCAGATAAACTTTCCAAAGCGAGGCAATTGGATTATGGAGTTATATCTAAAAGGTTTTCTAAAGATAATTCAGCAAGGCAGAATATATAGGGATCTGAGGAGTTACAGAGTTGACGAGTCATTAGAACCTACCGGATGTTACTAAAGTCATAGATTTTGACATTTTGGGAAGAGGTACTGAACGGGTAGATGTATGTGGTAATTGCGGAATAACTGGACATAAACAGAAAGACGGCAAAAATAAACAGGAAATATCACGATGTGTTAACTGTGCACGGAAGAAACTAGACGCAACGCATTCTACATTATCAAAGAATTGCCCAGAGTACGAAGAGATAATACGAGTAATGAGACAAACCTAGATATGGAAATGAGAATTTTGCAGCAAAATTTAAAAAGGATTTTAACAGGGTCACAACAATTAGGTGAATATATGAGCGGAATGAGAAGGATAGCGGTAGCTTGTATACAAAAGCATAATGCTCCGAAATCAAGACCATGCATTTCGAATAATTCCCACTAGCAATTCGGGTAATTGCGCAAGAAGATTCAAGAGTAGTTACGTACGTAAACGATAAAGACACAATTATAATGAGAATGGCAAAGCATTCAGGAGACAACTGTGAGTGATTCTATGATAAAAGAATAGGAAACAAACAATTTTGGTAAACATGTTCAGTCGACACGGTGGTGATATAAAAATTGATATACAAAAAATTAAATTCATTTTGGCAGGTTTACAGAGAGAAAAGATTATCCGATGTAAGGATCCAAATGCAAGATCTAAATTATGGAGGGATATCAATACAAATAAAAGAGGTAAAGAAATGGAAAAGTGTATTTTGGAGAATGGATTGCAAATATATAACAAGTTTGGAGTGAATACATTTATGGGTTCACGGGTTCATCGCTAATAGATTTGACACTCTCATAACAGTTAAAGGAAAATATGTTATTGGGTTGGTGTATAAAGGAAGGTATACAAAGTGATCATGGACGATAGTTTTTTAAATAAATGCTGGATATAGAATACAGGAGAGTGTAATAAAACGTAAGGTGAATTGGGGAATGTACAGATCAGAGGAATTTTGTAGCGCATTGTGTTTGCAAATGAGAGGGAAGGAGGCGATGGAGGATGAGATAGAAATCTTACAATTGGAATTGCTGAAGCTAAAGGAAGAATGTACTAGAACATATGTGTTGACAATATTGAAATGAGAAAAAAGGACTAGACGCATGTTCGCGTGGTGCAGGAAGAAGCTACGAGAAGAATCAGAAGCAAGGAATGATTATGATGTGACAGAAATTTAAAGTAGCAGTAATGATGTCGAAAAAGAAGAGTTGGGAACGCTTTTTGGAAGAAGTACAGAGGAAAGCATGTTGGAGATTCCCTATAAAATGGCAGTAGGGGAAATAAAGAAAAGGGTGATTTGACATGCAATGGAAAATGAAGTAATTCGGACGTGGAGAGATTTAGGAGTAAAGTTGGTTGGGACGTTGTTTTCGGAGATAAAAAAATAATTGAGTATGTGGAAAATAAAAGTTTATTGATTGAAAGGCAATTAATAAAGTAGAAGAAAGAAAGGAAAGGTATAGTGTGTATTTTTCTTTATGTAGAAGGAACATTTGATTGTGTGTGAGATGGCAATTGATATCTGAAACTCTAATGAAGATGAAAACACCGCATACTTAAATAAGTTGGTTAGACCATATTTAACAAACTGGACAAAGTTTTATAAAATTGGACAATAAAAATTATAAGACATGCAACTCAGGGGTGTCCTCAAGTATTGGACCCTTATTCTGCATAATAGTAATGAATAGCATTTGGAAATTTATTTAAAGCAGAGAATATGACTTTTTGGACATATGCTGAAGAATTATCGGTGATTGAGTACGGAAAGGAGAAGGTAGCTGGAGGATAAATGTCAGAAGACAGTAAATAAGATAGTTAAATTCAGTGAGGAAATGGGGATGATTATGTCAAGCACAAAAACAAAAAGATTATGGTTGGGCCTGTCAATACAAAACGGAATAGATCCCATAATAAAACTGAAAGACAAGGAAATATATATAGTACATTCCCACGGGTATTTAGGCATAACATTAGATAAGAAGTTAATATTCACAAAACATTTTGAACGTGTAAGAGAAAATGCGAGAAAAGTAGTTTATAGTTTGGTAAGAGAGGAAGTGACAAAATTTAATATAGAGAATACATGAGAGGTGAAATTATACAAAGAAGTCATACGATATATATTAGTGTATGTCAGTAGTGTCTGGGGCCATAAGGTATTTGCAAAGTATGAAAAAAAATTGCGACAAGTGCAAAGATTATGACAGGAGGCTATGGCTCAATATTAACGGATGCCCTAGAAGTACTGAACGGGGTAATACCATTAGATCTGTATATTGTGAGATTTGAATAATCCTCTAATTAATAACAATTTAATTATTTTGTCGCGAAAATTTTGGACGGGCGAAGAGTAAGAAATTTAAACGAATGACGGTTTGGAGAAGTGGACGACTACAGACGGGACGTGGCACTAGAAAGTTGTCGGCGGATCTTTTGACTTCAATCAAAATTTATGGTCTTTTAGAAACCTAAGGCTAGTAAGAGGCGGGGGAGGATGTTCCACCCATCCGTAGGAACCCCATGTGGCCGCTGTGGGCGCGCACAGGCTCAGACTTGTCGCGAAAACGTTGGAACTTTAAACGTTTTTTTCCAGAATGTTCGAGAAGGTTCTAGAAGGACCTTTAAAGGGTCCAATGAGAACCCAGGCGTAGGAAGGGGAAATTATTTCTGATTGGGAACTTTCGGCACACGTGATATTCAAAATTTTGGAAATTTTGGGAGAAAAGAAGGGATGGAGGCTATTTAACGGGGACGTAGAGATTTTTCGTCCTCACATTTTCGCAGAGTTGCTCAGATTTTTCGTGCTCATAGTTACTGACATTTTCAGAATAGCTCAGAGTGGCTCAGTTACTCACACTTTCGTCTTTCGAGTGATAGCTCACGCAGCTCAAAGAGTTGCTGACATTTTCGTTTTTCGAGTGATAGCTCAGAGTAGCACACATTTTCGCAGAGAGTGGCTCACACTTTCGTCTTTCGAGTGATAGCTCACGCAGCTCAGAGTTGCTCACATTTTCGTTTTCGAGTGATAGCTCAGAGTTGCTCAGTTACTCACACTTGCGTCTTTCGAGTGATAGCTCACGCAGCTCAGAGAGTTGCTCACATTTTCGTTTTCGAGTGATAGCTCAGAGTGGCTCACATTTTCGTTTTTCGAGTGATAGCTCACAGTTACTCACATTGTCGACATTATTCGTTGCTCAGAGATAGCTCATTAGTTACTCACATGTTTTTCGTCTGCGCTCATATTGATGCGTTCAGCTCACATAGAAGTTTTTGGTCGCAGATAGATGCTCACGCAGCTCAGACATACATGTTTTCGTCAGATCAGATGCTTTTCAGATCGCGCTGATAGATGTTTTTTCGCTGACTTAGATTTTTCGTCAGCATTCAGACAGATGCTTGTCAGCTCGTTCAAGTTTTTGTCAGCTGAGACTGGTGTTTCGTTGAAGCTCAGACTCGATTTTTAGATTGCGTCAGCATACGTTTCCGAATCGTGCTCATGCGGCGCAGATCACTCGAGTATTTTTAATTAGTTTGTCGGAGCGTTTTTCGGGTGGTAACTGGACGGACGCGGTAAACGCTGAAGCTGATCGGCGCTGGTCGCAGATAATCCGAGAAGGCAGCCGTGCTGATGTCTGTGGGGGGATCCTCCTCCACGGCTTTCCAATGGTCCATCATCTTGGTCAGGTATGGTGCGATCGCTGGTGAAGGTGAAAGCCAACGTCGCATTGCGCTTGCGTGTTGCTAAGAACTGGATGTTAGCTACCAATCTGAGCGTGAACTTTGAATTGAAATAGTGTTATGACTGAACTCTGTCGCTCAGAAAGGTATGCCAAGTAAAATCAGTGAACTATTGGAACTAAGAAGGAATTCAATTAAACTGTTAAGGAGAAAGAGTTAGGAGTAAAATCAGTGTTTGACTTTGTTTACAAGAAATGAATGTGTCATTGTAGCTTAAGTTTGAATAGAGTTAAAAAGACAGTGAATGCTTATTTTTGGTTATGATAAATGTTGATAAAATTGACAGTTAGTGAATGTTAATGGTAAAGCCAGTGTTTTTAATGTGTGTCTTTTGGTGGGAATGTGGCCACTTAGGCGTTTGTGTGTGATTTTCATTTGTGTCTTTTGGCGGGAACAACGCCACTTTGGCGTTAGTGTAACAGGGAATGTTAATTTCTATTTGGGTTTTGTCTTTTGGGGGTGATTTGTTTGTGTGAGGAATGAGTAATTTTTGTGTGTCTTTTGGCGGGAACAACGTCACTTTGGCGTTAGTGTAATGTGATTGTTGGGTTTTCATTTGTGTTTTGTTTTTGGGGGTGATTCTTTTTCTGGGAGGAATGTCTCCAAGGAATAAATTAACTTTCATAAATGGATCTATTTGTCTGGCGTTTTCCTTGATTGGAACCATTGTATGGCCCCTTTCCTTCGGATATAAATCGAACCCCGTTAAATTTATTGTGGACCCCTGAGGAGAGCTAGCCGGGGCATTCGCAATAGAACCATTCAAAATTATTTTATGAGTAATTATTATTAACTTTAAATCCCGTTCTGCCACAATATACACCATACAAATAGGAAACGAAAAGGAGTGTCAGCAAGTATAAATGGAACGCAATTAGAAGCAGGAAGAGGAAAAATGAAAACGATTACGACAGAATTATTAAAAGGACGGTAGATAAGGTAGGAGAAAATAAGAATGGACGTATTACACATGAATATATACCGGATGTCGATATCGCAGAAAAGAATCGAAAATGGTTTGTATTGAACCTGTTTGCAACGTAGTTTTTGGCTCAGCATGGTAATTTAAGAGCAAGTGTGAAAAGGATAGGAGGAGAAGAAACAGCGGAGTATAAGTGCGGGAAAGGAGATGAGACAGCAGAACATGCTTTCTGCAATTGTGGCTTTTACGGGAAAGAAAGAGCAGATTATGTGAGGTATTTGAAAGAGAGAGGAATCTCGAATAGGACACGGAAAAATGAATTAATAAAGAGCCAGTAAATATGTGGGAGATACAAGGAATTTGTAACGCAAATAGCACTAATTAGAGATATTTTGAAGGAGAAGAAGAAGAAGGATATCTAAAGGAAAAAGGGATAACTTACATCTAAACAAGAAACCTTGCAATGACAATGTTGGACAAAGGCACGGTGGCCAAAATTAAATGGCCAAAGAATATGAAAATGGAAAGAGGTAAAATGATAGGACGCTAGTCACTAGGACTGGACGGTTCTTTACATTTTAGAATTGGACAAATCAGAGCTATTTTCCAAGATTCTAAATAACGCAATTTCTGTTATGTATTCTAGACGTCTTTCAAACAAATTACTTCCTAGTATTAATTTTGTCTTGTCATGTGGTAGAAGTATTCCTTTATGTTTTAGGTAGTTATAAGATTTTGCTTTTCCTTTCCAGTATAATTCACACCCCCACAGTACATGGTTTGTTGTGTCACCCCCATTTCCACATATAGTCACGTGAGTTCGTGTCTCCTATCCAATTCAAGTAATTTTGAAAATTTCCATGTCCCGTCCAAAACTCCATTACATAAGGGTTTGTTTCCATCCATTTCTTGTTTCGTTTTACGTAAGTGTCGTCTCTTATGTACTCAAATGTCTGTGCTTCGTTTATTGCTTTTTCCTATCGTGTTTGCCACCCACGAAGAAATTCCACTGTCAATTTATTTACCTTTTCTTTAATGCTTCCTTTTAATACTTCTCCATTTATTTTAAATCCTTTTCCTAGTAGTCGCCTGAAGTTTAGCTTTTGTATGTATAGGTCTACTGGCATCACCCCTTCTTAGTACTTCCTGTGCGTTCGTTGATACTGTGCTGTAGCGTCCTGTATTCTGTCGTATGCATAGTCTCTGTGTCCGTCTTAAAAGTATTTCGTACTTTTGATACACAATTCTTTTCCCCCCATATACTGCTGCCATGTAATAAGATTGGTCTAATTGCTCCCTTATACAGGTGTAATACTTCTTTTCCTCCTATGTTAAATTTAAATAAACCTATCCTTACCAAACTATAAAGTCGGCGCTTGACTGTCTACAGCATATTGGATGTTTTTCCCATCGTAGGTTCTCAGTTATCATTATTCTAAAATCTCTCTGGCTTTTTAAAACTTCAATTTTTATGCCTTTCATTTTTATTATTGTATCTCTTCTGTTCTTTACTGAATGTCCGATCCATAACAGTTTTGTTTTTTCTTGTGATATCCTTTACTTCATGTTTTTACAAATATCCCGTACTTCTTCTATTGTCACCAGTGTCTTTGTTTTTATTTCATTTCTACTGATTCCTTCTATCGTGATCACCAGATCATCCGCATAAGTTACATATTTATAGCCTTTGATATTTTATTATCATATTACTCTATCCATTGTCACAAGCCAATGTATAGGTCCTGTTGAGGATCCTTGCGGACATCCTTGCTTTACGTCTCTTATTATTTGTCGGTTTTGAAAATATGATATTAGTATGCTTTTTAGGCATCCTGGTAATCCTTTTCTGTCATATTCTTTCATTAATTTTCTTCAATATACTGAATCAAATACACTCTTTATAACTATGAATATATACATGCTGTATTTCTTTTCCCTTTGTGTTATGTCCTGTAACAGCGTATGCACCTTATTCTCTGTGCTTCTTCCTCTTCTGAATCCATACTGTCTGTCATCTAATTGTTGTGTCTTCTAGATGCTGCATTATTTTATTTGCGACCCATTCATAATAATATTTTCCGAACGTTGGTAACAACGAAATAGGCCAGTACGATTTTGGATTTGCCTTGTTCCTTTTTCCACTTTTTATGAAAATTTTATTTCTGCTATTTTCCACTGTCGAGGTACTTGCTCTTTCGTGATACACTAATTCATTATTTCCAATATACCTTGCTTCATAACACAATATATTACTTTTACTAACTCGTGCGTTCTGTCATCGAAACCCGGCGCTTTCTTGTTCCTCATTCCATGCACTATTTTTGTTAATTCGTCCGGAGTCATTTTTATGTCTGTTTTTGCATGATTAAGGATTGCTTTCGTTTGTGTAATGTCTTCGCCGACCTCGAGTACATGCGCGTTCAGAAATTCTTCCCCTAAACTTTGCCATGATTCATCTTTTATGTTTTCCCCTGTACTATGCCATACATCCTTATTTTTAATTTTCCGTGCTGAAATATGATATGGTAATGCCCAGCATGTTGTCTCACACACTTCCCGTATGAAAATTCTCCAACTTTTCCTTTTTGTCTCTTTTATTGCTATTTTGAACTTTGGGCTCTTACTATTATACTCTTGTTTCTTTTCTGTTTCAGGTGCCCCTCTTCTTCGTGTACATTGTAATTTATGTAGTAGTTTTGCTCTTTTTTTATTTTACTTAACGTTTTGGTCCACCATCTTTGTACTTTTCTTTCTGCGATGTAAGTTGTATTCTTCTCTTGTAGCTTTAGTATTCCTCGCTGTAATTCATCTATCCTCTCTTAAAAATGTCTTTCTCTGTATTCTCCTTAGTATCTGCATCTGTGACGCTTTGTCTGCTTTTATTGCTGTCCAATGTACTACATGATGTCCTAGGTGTTCTTCTATTTCTCGTGTTTCTGTTGTATATAAAAAAATTATTCCCACATTGTCACTATCGAGCCCATGCGTTAGTTTTCAATCTTTTATTTGCCCATTTTTTAAATGTGTCGTTAAAGTTAAGTCTGCAATGGATAATACTCACGCTCCTATAAATATATTTTCCCCATTGGTATTTTGTATTGCCAAGTTGTTCTCTATTATGAAATTCTGTAAATATTGTCCTGGCTTGTTGGGTTCTCTGTCCCCCCCCCCACATGCTTCATCTTGCATCTCCATCCATGTAGATAATTATATCCTCCCTTCTTTTCTCCTGAAATATTCTTTCTAATTTCTCGATATCCTGTTTTATATTACAACTATGTTTACAATTTAACAAGAAAAAATCAAAATTTTATGTTCTGATTGTCTGTTTGTTAGTTATTAATTGACAAAATTTGAATATTTCCTACGTGTTTTGAAATCTTCAAATCTATCTTCAAAAGTATTTGACGTAAAGAGTTGAGAAATGAAAAACAAAACTACAGTTAAATGATATCATTGTGCTGTTTCTTTGGGTTCATTCCTTCTTCCTCAAGGTCCCCTTGTTATGCAGTATCCTCTCCTTGTTTCTAAGTTGTGATATTGTCACGGGGTGCCATGACGCCTCTCCCTCCGACAGTATCCCACGGCCCTTTCGATAATATTTTTCTCCGATGGTCTCGCCCACGACTCCGTCGTGGAGCCGTGTACTTTATCTACAGCCCTTTCTAAGTTATCTCACAGCCTCCAGCTGTGCGTTCATTGGGTTTTTGTTCAATGATAAATTCATTGTTAGGACCTTTGCATATTTTCTCCATTAAGTGGAGTTAGTGTCATCTTAGACGTTTCTCACCAGACGGAAACCCAGTGGCGCCAGTCGCGAGAGATTAAGAACCCTTTCCTGTTTGTCTCTTCTCTGTGGTGATGTTCCCGGGGAACTTATTTTTCTCTGCGGTCAAGCCCGAGATGACACACGAGCGTATGACGTACCACGCAGCTGCACCCAGTCACCCCCTCCATGTGACATTCTACCCTCTTTCTTCCTAATTGCATTTGAATGCATAAGACTACGCCCTACCATCTCCATAAGATATCTTAGGGCCGTGTGCAGTCTCTCCATCTCCACATACCTTCCCCCACCACATACGTGTCAGCGTTGTGTCATTACGGGCACGCATCTCCACCACCTCGCGAGGGTGTGTTCCCATGTCCTAGGCGCTCTCGGGAGCACACAAACCTACCCCCGGGGACCTCTCCTGAAACTTACTTAAGGCAAAGACCGCCCATTTCTCTGGGATTCTGAGGGCCGAGCGCTGACGTCGCTGCCAGACGAGAGACTGTCCAGACCTTCGCCGTGGCTACGAGAGACGCCATCAACTTTGACCCAGATGCATTGCCTGATGGTATGAATAACTTGGAACATTGCGGATCCCAGCGTCACGAACCGCCCTTAAGGCACGCTATGTCAGAATGTTGTCAATCATTCGCCCAAAAGGGCAGTAATGTAACTAATTATTCTCAAACCCACTCAGGGCTCTTTAACCAGTTGATTCATTAAAGTTTACTAATACTTTACATGAGTTCATGTTTAATTAACCCAACGCCAAGTTCTGAATAGGGAAGTCAAAGCGAGTTTCTCTAGAACTTAAACTGTGTTACCCTGACCCACCGCTGGGGACGAAAACCGCCTCTATATTTTATAAGAGACGGGACCCAGTGTGACATGGTGGAGGCGCCGGTTTTCCAATTGTTTTAATCTTTTATGCAATTGTTTTCACAATTTTTTCCTCTCACTCCTGTTCGTTGGTCTTGGTATTTGGTTTTCTTTATTTTTATCTTTCTATGTGCATGTATTTCTCTTTACAGACGCTTCATTTTCTTTTGTTTTTTTATTTGGGGGTATTGTCTATGTACGCCCTGTGTATGTTAATGTACTTGTGGGTGATGCTTAATATGATATTTTTGGGTTTCATTTTCACCGTCCCCAATAGCAAATTGATCATTTTTGGGTTTGAATTTATAGCTTTTTAGCTTTCCCAATTTTAGCTCATTTTTAACGCTTTCATGGGAGCATGTCCACCGCTCGTCCTATTCTCGCTCGCTCCCAAAAGGGCGCTCAATTGCATATTGTGGATGAGTCGTCCGATGGTAGTCTCATAGCTCACCTTCAGGTTCCGATTTCTCCCGCCTCCGCTCGCTGCGCCGATTCGGAGAACTCTTTCCATCTCCCGGACGCACCGCCGCCCTTGCCCCCGGATCCTGTTATTCCATTAGCGCCGCCGCTCCCGAGCGCCCTTCCTCGTGTCATGGCGACCACGGCCGCACTTTCTCCGACGCCGCGTCACCGAACTCCAAAGATCGACGTCGGTGAATTGTCGGGCGATAAATCACATACGAAATCTTTTCTCGAAAATTTTTTACAGGCCGCTTCTGTTTATAGCTGCACGGATGTGGAGAAAATCCAATATTTTCCATGCTATCTACGTGCGAGTGCGTGGTTTGACGTCTTCATGACGGATAATCAGGATTTAAAATGTTGGGATACGGTTCAGCAGGCTTTCGAGAAAGCATTCCACCCGACGGGTTAGTTATTGTTCGTTTACGCACTCGAAAGCAGGGTAAAAATGAATCCCTCGAAGTCTTTGATGTTCTCAAACTTTGTAAGAAAATTGACCCTGCCATTGTTGAATCTGAACGAGTGGATCATATCCTTTGCGGTATGCAGTTGCCGTTTGTTGAAAACATTTTGCCCCTTCAACCCGACTCGGTATCGAAATTACTCGATATTGCTCGTTTGGTCGAAGAAACGCGTGAGCGCTTCGCTCAGGCTGTCTCTTATACACATCTAGATGTGTATAAGAGACAGCTTTATCTACAGCCCTTNAAACGGGGCCGGTCGAGAAGCTCCTGGGTGAGGTGGTCTCCCTCCTTGGGCGGCAGGGGCGAGAGCACCGCTAACCGGGCGCTTATGGGGGGGAGTGACGACTTTCACCCCCAGCCAGGAGCTTACGGGAGAGGCACCAACTTTCGCCACCCAGCCAAGAGCTTACGGGCGGGGCGACGCCTTTGGCAGCACCGGGCCACCGCTTCGTCCGGGGGGGAACGCGCCCAAGAGCGTGGCTTGCAAGACAGGGCCCGTGATGGTTTAACTGCGGTAAACTCGGCCATTATGCCAACTCTTGTCCGAACGCAGCTGGATGCGCAGACACGCGTTCTACGCAGGAAAAAAACGGATTACGCAACGGGGGTCAGCGCCCGGCCTCCCGTCCATAGCAGGAGAAATTAAGGGGATATCCATTTAATTTGTTCTCGACACAGGAAGTTCGATAAATATTTTATCGCAGAAAGTAACAGAGTCGCTATGCTTTGAATTACAGCCAGTCCCTCACCGAGCAAAAACACTCGGTGATAGCGAATTACCTATTCTGGGAACAGCTTCTCTCGAAGTACAGTTCCAAAATGCTTGTCTCCCCGTGTTATTTAATGTAATTTCAGATTGCAATATTTCAGCTATTCTCGGCTCGCCATTTTTAAGAGAACACAATGCCTCAGTAGATTTTTGCAATAATATTTTAGAATTCACATGGAAGAACGATAAATACGTTTTACCATTAAGGGACGGCCTCTTGTGGGAAATGGCTCGCATAAATGTAGTGGAAGCAGATCATTCGGAACCAGGGTTCAAAATAACCCTTGAGATCATGTTTAATTAACCCAACGCCAAGACTGAATAGGGAAGTCCAAGCGAGTTTCTCTAGAACTAAATCTGTTACCCTGACCCACCGCTGGGGACGAAAACCGCCTCTATATTTTATAAGAGACGGGCCCCAGTGTGACAATGTCTTTGGGACATAGGTCATGCCCTCTTCCCGGCGGAAACATTCAATGAAGGATCAGGAATTTTCGGACAATGTTGGAGTTAACAAGTGGGGCAGCTTTCTGGATGTTTCGTAGGTTGTGTTTGTATAGCTTTAATTTCTCCATTGAATATTTCAGGCCCCTAGTAACTAATCGATTCACTGAGGTAACTATTGTTACTATTGTGACATCCTTAAGCTTGTAGATGTCTTCCAGCAAGGCTAGTGGATTGTGGTATTTTTTTCTTTTCTGGTATGGTTGTAAAAGTTTATCGCCAAGGAAGACAGCTATGTCCATGATTATGACCTTTTTCTGTTTTTATCACACACTACGGCGTCAGGTTTGTTTGCTTCGACTCTTCTGCCAGTGATGATTGGGCTGCTCCATAGTATTCGTACCTGATGGTTGCTGTTCATTTGTAATACGGTTGTTCGACATTTATGAGGCTGTACAATTTCACAAGTGCCTGGTGGATCATATTAGCGTCATTGTCGTGTCCCTGTACAAAATTAAGTTTGTTTCATTGTCCGGCATACACTGCGAATATGTTCGATTGATTCATAATAATTATAATAATAATTTATTAACCTGCAAGGGACCAATGCTAGGTGGCAGATAGAAAAGAGTACATATTAAAAGTATAAATAATACAATTATAAGGGATTAAATAACAAATCATCGCCCAAATATCTATAAAATACACACACTGTATTTTACACACACTAAACTATAATTAAAATAAATTAATAACTATATAAAACCAAAACAGGGTTTCCATGAACAATCATGCACACATCACTACACATCACTACACTTCATTACTATTATTCACTCTGAGTATTTTCTATTACCTTAGACACCAATCATCTCACTACACTGCATTAAACATGTGCTCCTATTTCGAATAAGCAAGAAGATGGTTGCGGAAACATTTTACTCTTTTTGGTAAGTTCGTAAGTGTTGTTGCTTGTAAGTTACTCCAGTCTACAATGGTTCTATTCACAAAGACGTATTTACCAATTACCGTTTTCTACTTTCATTTTATTTTAGGTTTGTGATCGCTGCGACTAATGTAATTCGGTTGGCGGAGCCTAGCGTTCACTTGTTTCCACGTAGTCTGTTCTGTGTAGAATTTAAAAAGAGCACAAAGACGTGCGAACTTTCTTCGATTGGAAAGTGTGCCCCACTATAAATGATTACTACATGTGTTATCCCTAAGAAAATTCACGGCAGTAGGAGACTTATAGGGCTATGAGAACACTGATAAGCTTATCACCAAAAGTTGTGGCTTGATAAAAATTACACATATAGGGCTATGAGAACATCAATAGTATTAACGCATATAGGGCTATTAGAACACAGGTCAGAGGTGGGGAAGAGTGGGTTGGAGAACAGGTTGGAGCATGTCCAAGGTGGGTGGCCTCACCCCCCCCCGTTTCCCCCAAAAATACTATTTTAAAAAAATAAAATTTTTGGAAAAAGGGTGGAGGTTGGAGGAGAGGGACGCATGCGTGTTCTGCGTATTTTTATTTGCATTCACCTGCGTGCGCGTAAGTCCATGTTTCTGTGACGACGACCGGCGACCCACTCCACTCCAAGCGTGAGACGGGAGTTGGAAGGAAATTGACTATGTGACACCAACAAATGAAGACATTTTTTTCTCCACGTGATACCCCACAACACCCTCCTACCGTCATATGACGCAATACGCCCTCCCTCTCTTTTCTGCCCACGCATCATGTCATGCAGAAGTGATGTGGAGTGTGTCACGTGATGAGGGATAAAGTTCGGAATAATTTGAGAAAAAAACATGTTTTTAATAATTTTTTTATGGAGACGTTCTTTTAAATACAAAATATTGTTAATATATTATCATCCAAATTTAAACAGACCTCATTGAGTTTTGGTGATTTTTAATATTTTATTTATTTTTTATACAGAAATGATTTTTATGACATTTTTATATAAAATTATCATCACCCACCGTGCACAAGTATTCAACTTGTCGTAATAAGGAAGGCGATCGTTATAGATGAGTCGTCTTTCTTCAGCTGTGTCCGTCTCTAAGAGAGAATCACCGTTGTTCCCTTCACATATAAAAGTACACATCAACTGGAGGAGTCTTTCTGTTTTCCCTTAGATAAATGGTTTTGAAGGAATACGGTTGTATTGAGAAATGAGTCCGTATGCCACATGCCTATTTTCCCATAAAGCGACCATGTCTTCTGTAATGTTACCTCTGAAAAAGAAAATGCTTACGATTTGTGATATCAATCTGCTACGATACAACGCCACGAGTGGTGTTCTATCGTCGAAGTTATCAAAATCAATGTTTGGAAACAGAGAATGATGATAATCGTGAAACTCACGTAAGCGATCTAACAACATGAAGGAAAATTATACGGGTAAGGAAACATCGACACACGGGACATGTACGATGCGCTACGAATCAACGGTTAATACAAGTCTCTCAGAACACGAGGTTACAGCTTGTACTGACCACATCACGTTCACCGATAGTCTTGAAGTGACAGATGGGACACTCGTGTATCACTGTGTTCGATGCACTATCCTGAAGATCCCCCATCTTTCAAAAAATGTTTTATAAATTATCATAATAGAAAATTTGCATTGTCACCCATCCCTAAAAATTTACCTGCTTTTAACTTGTAACACTTAAGTCGATTGTTATTCTGCATATGTAAACTGCATATCTTTGTCCAACTACGTACGCCTGTGACTGAAAAGTTTCTCCATGCTCACATTTGTACACATCACATATAAAGTCACACACCAGGTCAATAAGTCTTGTCGTAATTTCATGCGTAAATGGTTGTCAACGAAGACGTGTGTAATGAGAAAGGAGAGTTGTTACTTTGCTATTATCACGTAAAGAGATAATAGTTTCTATAATGTTATGCCTATTAAACATGCAGAAGATTAGAAGATTCAAGATTTGATTATAGTATTTCAGGATTTGCACATCATTCCCATTATTAAAAAATTATTCTTGGAAACATAGGATAATGATCATTGAGAATCTCATTTCCGTGTTATAACAACTGTGCAATATCATCGAGTGGTTCTCTTTCCCCTGAGTAAGATGTACTCTTCTTCTTCTCCTTCGCCCTTATTAATCCCATGCTAGACAGGGTCGGCGTAGATGGAGATGGTAGAGATACTTGATTTGGCTGGCTGGGGAATTTCAGATGCCCTTTCTGGCGCACCTCCCCGGGGGCGCGTGATTAATGAATTATATGGGGGTGAATGATGATGAGTGAATGTTGTGATGGAACGATAGGCAGGGGAAACGAGAGAACCCCGAGAAAACCTGCCGCGAACACCGCTTCGTGTTCCACCTCGAATTCTACTTGGATCGGACCACTTCAGGTGTAAAAGGCGAGTGCATTAGGCACTACGCCAAGTGTTGTCGCCCACCGGAGTGAGATGTACTGTTAAGGAAAAATTGACTCACGAAGCATGTACCAACGGTTTATACAAGTTTTGCAGAACACATCTTGTCCTGACCACATCAAGTTCAATAGGTCATGGAGAGACAGATGGGACACTCATGTATCGACTCGATCGATGCACTATCCATCATGTTTCTTTAAAATAAACTGTTATCTATATTCCTCATCACACGTGATGGGGAATGACATTGATATCTCTCTTACCAATGTCTACAAGAGTTTGACAAAACAAACAATTAGTGGTATTGGTACACATGTAAACACCGCGAAACGAAAGCCACATCTCAATATGAATATTCCTTATCATTTATTACGATACAAAAGAGTCTTTTGCATTAATTTGGTAGTCCGAATACATATAGGAATTGTAATATTATAGAGTGGATTTTTCTACGTCACACGATGGACAAGTAACAATTGTCTCTATCACATCTGAATCATAGACAAGCTTAATGAATGTTGTGACCTATCGTGTAGAAAACAATACGAGAAAGTCATCTACAGAGAGATCTACAGGGGGACGATCACATTCATTTGCTGTAACAATTCTGTAGTCTCCTCATCTGAAGTAGCATAAAAAAATCAAACGATACACATTGAAGTATTCACTATAATAACTTTGGTTGATCTCCACCTCTTCATCAGAAGAAGACGTTGCGGTCAACTCTCCAGGATAAACTGTCACACCAAATAGTTTAATGGGTTCACTGCTGCATTAAAGTGTTCTCGACACAGTGGACACTGGTAATGTCGACTTTGTATACATTGGGCAATGCAAATTTTACAGAAATTGTGTCCGCACGTCTTATTGTATCTAAGAGACAATGGAATAGTCTCTTGCAAACATACAGGACTAAACATCACACGTGCTTAGATAAAGTAGACCACCATCAACACAAACAAGAAGGGACTCTCCAGGATAATGTCAAACCACATCCAATCCACCATTGATCCAGATGAAGCCTGTTTTTTGTTTTGTTTTATTTTGCTTTTCTTGAATGGTATGACTCAGATGCTCCAATATACTCTGTATTTGCAACTCTTGACGTGCTTCTTCATACGTCAAATGTTTGTCAAAATATCCACATTTTAAGCTATGATTATCACATAGAGGATGCAGTATACAGACGGCATGATAGCAGGAGTTGCTCGTTGTAGACTTACGTGCATCAACTGTCGATGTTGTTTTCACAGGTGTGGGCGTAGCGGTATGTACATTCAAAGCAAATACAACACGAAGTAGTTGTTCGCTTCAGGGAGAAATTTCTGCGTCCAGGTTTTTTCCAAGCGTAGATATGACAGCTTGTTCTTCTTCCAAGGCCACCTCCTGTTGACACGCCGAACAATCACGCTCGATAGGCGGAAGACCTTCTATGACGGTACGTCCTTTAGGTCAACGACGAAGATGTTTTATACTCGGATGTTCACGAACAGCACGCTGCAACCTCTCGAGAACAAAGGGTACTTGTCACGCTCACCAAATAATGAGGATAGCCAACGGTAGATGGTTCAGCGCGTCGTTCTCCAACAGCGTTAGATGTCCTGCCCAGTAGTAGGCTTCCATGACTCGAGATGCGTCTTCGTTCATGCTGCGAGACCTACTGCGTTTTTCAGGCTTTAAGTAGTAGAAAACACGATAAACGTATCGCTACAGGAAAACCAGTTTTTCTTGCTTGTATCGAATTCCTGCACGGGAAATCACATCACCACAGAGCGGAAGTTCGCACCTACAGAGACACCATATCGACAGAGAGCAAAAGTTAGCGACTAATAAGACTTCCTGGTAGGACACCAGTTTTTTTCCTGTTCTCAACGACATCCACTATTGGAAACCGCGTTGTTTTTTCTATTTTTAACGACATTCTGTATCGCGGTCGGCTCGACCCTATGTAATCTGCCGTTGTATCGAGCAACATGCTGTGTAGACGCTCTGCATGCTGTGAAGCTGCACGACATACAAAAACATTACCAGGTCAGATGTCGCGAGTCTTCCCCAGCAATGTGTTGACATTATGCCATATGCGTAAGTTCACAACTTTCATTTTTTCTATACAACTTAAATTTTTTTATTTAAATTAAGTGTTTGTTGTATAGTTATGCCATTGTGGACATACAGGTTTGACTAAAGACGACCGTCATCTATTAATGCGTCTCAATCCTCGACAAGTAGAAAGCGATAGAAACATTCATATTCAAACCTCCATTTGGAGAGGCGTTGTCACCACATGATGAAAGGATTCTCACATGGCAGAATCATTATCAACATTATTTAGATTGAAAGAGAGATTGTATAATTCCATACACGTTTTTGCTACACATTTTAGAAGCAAAATTGAAGAATGTGGGTACATTATATGTAAAAGGTGAGCAGAAAATTTATTGGTTGACCATATGTCCATGCAAGTCTCATTAGAAATTTGGAGAAATATGGATGTCCCAAATTAGGGAAATGTGTGGAACACTTGCAACATAAATTAAAGTGGAGTATGCTATTTGACACATTGTCGGAAAGGAGGAAAGTGCACGACATGGTCGTGAGCGAACGTCACTTGTTGGCAATGTTTTTGTGCATAAGTGAGGACGAAAACTTTCTTCCTCCTCCTGTAGCTCGTCAAGAAAGTAAGATCATATTGTTTTTGTGTTCATTTATTTATTTTATAATCATACTAATTTTTTATTTTGATGTTCCAGAATTGTCAAAGAAAGAAGACAAAAAAGTTGAACGTAATAGTTGAATGGAAGAGAATTTTTATGACGCATTGTGAAGAGATATTTGCCCGCCATTCATCACAGCACGAAACACATGCTTTTTATGTGTGCACACCATCCACCACAAACTGACTTGAACAATAAGCAATAAATAGCCATTTAAGCAGGAACATTTGTTTTCTTTATCCTATTTTTCCCATGATCCAAGTAGGGCTATTTTACCATTTTGTAACCTTGGTGGAGAGGAGGAGGGATAAATCATCACATCATGTTTTGAATACCATTCCATTTATTGTGTTCTTTTTATCCACAAAATAAATATTTTTAGAGTAACGGTTCTCCATCCACATGCAAAAAAGGTGGCATTCTCTCGCACGCGATTGACCGACCATTACTGATCCTTCTTCCCTCGTAGTGTTTTCAGGAATGTTCTCAACGGAGAATAGTGCTCACATATGCCGGCACATCTCGGAGGACATAGATTGGTGGTATACACATGCACAATTGTGGTTGTAGTATCAGGATGGATAAACTGTCGTAACCATTGTACATGATGCTCACTCTTGACGAAGATTCGACGACGATGAAAAAATATTTGTCGCAGCGACATTTACTCGTCGTCATCACAAGGGCTTTGTGAACCACACGATATACAAAACCCAAGAGTAATGTCGGTGACATTGCAATGTTGTTGGAAGCAAAATACAATAGTAGTCCAACTACTGAGCCTTTACTGGGAACACATTCTAGTAGGCGAGAGCTTGTATGTAGAACGTATCATCACGACAATACCCTCGAAGAGAGACAACAAGGTTGGATCGATGGTTCACTTCTTCTTTTGTCCCATGGTACAGATGACACAGAGTTGACTGGGAAGGTGGTCCACACCTTTTATACCCCGGTTCAAATTCGTATGCTTGCGACACAGAATATGGTCCTTCTTCGTCAGTGTCTGTTGACAAAACCATAAACTGTGCTCTATGTGGCTGGTGACAGCGGGATGCGCCGACCTCCTTGTTGTTGTGACATTCTAATGCGGTGGTCGCGATGGCGCGTCGTTTTATAAGCGTCGTGGACGACTGAAGTTACCAATTGTTTCAAAGGATATTCCTGGTTAAAACGTCCAAGGATATATAAAAAAGTACGTTTTTTGATATATTTATTTATTCAATCTATTTAAAAATTCATATACATTTTCTTATGTACCCACGCATTATATTTCGCGTTGAAACCCAACCATTTAACAAAGCGAAAAGGTCCCCTTCTGCGATGTACTTTCTCTATCAGAAAATCCTTTGGGAAGCGCGACGACTGAAGTTACTCCCTATAAATACGTCCAGCGATGGCTTCACCCCGTTCATTTTGGAGTGAATACGTCACAGGATTCAAGAGATGGACTTTGAAAACTTTGAAATGTTCCGTTGTTCACGAGGATTCGTAACTTTTCTAAAAGTGATGCTTGTGTTTACTGATGCGTAAGAAATAGCCGACGTGAAACTTGGTGTGACGCGTGTCGAGTATTTGACATGCGCATAGACCGTTTTCAAGAGTCTCTTGTCTTTGATATCTTTCGGTCGCATGCCTGTAGTGCGATGATTCCTAGCATTGTACTCACGAAGATGACCGGGAAGCATCGTCAACCAATGATACGACCCTTCGGCAGAGAAACGACGCCACATAATCGTTTTTAGTGAGTGATTGATACTTTCTTTCACACAACGCATGCTTTCGTGGTAGAGTAATGTTGAAGGTCTTTGCCCTTCAACCATGTCGCAAAGACGTTATTTAATAATAAATTTATTGTCAAAAAACAGTACAAACTGCGTATGACCACGTGGAGGACAATAAACTAATTTACTCTCCGGAAGCAAGCAAGGGACCATCCCATCAATTCCGATCAAGGGCCCTAAGGCAGAGGCGGATTCAAAAATTTCAGCAAAAGTTCCTAGATAAGATAAAAAGTTAGCTGCGAGTTATAATACATATATAATGTCAATATGTTTGTAATTTAACGCAAATATGTTTGTAAATTTACAAGTAAAATTTATTATCGAACTGTAGATTATTCTGGGTATAGTGTTTAAGAATTGAAATAACACTAAATTCACGATTTATTATTACAATAAACATGCTCCTAGAAAAAGCCTAGAGAACCTGTATAAGAAATCCGCCTCTACCCGAAGGAAAACCGGAGCAAAACCCGGGCCAGAATTAATGTACACAACCATGCCAAAGTTGAGTACACATAAAACTAAATTAATATGAGCCATACAGCAACACAATCATGCAAGAAAATAGTTTTTGAAATTGTTATAAGTTATATAAAAAGTGCTACAGCAATGGCGTGATAAATTACAAGACGGATTTAACTTTTATATAAATCAATAAATTCTTTTAGTGTAGAAGCACTGGTGCAGGAGGTAGTTTTTAACCGCGGATTTGAAGATATTCAATTCCATAATATCTTTTATATTCTTGGGCAGGGAATTATATAGAACGATTCCCGAATGGTATGGTCNTCCGAATGATAAGCTCATTTTTGCAAAGAGTGGTTGACACTCGAGGGCGATGAATATTATTACTATTGCGAGTATTGTGTTCGTAAACGAGACTGTTTCGTATAAAGCAAGGGTGGAATTTCAGTAATCCGGTCTTAACAAACAAGACCGTTTCATAAATATAAATGCAGGGAAGTGTTAAGATATTTAATTCCTTGAATAAAGGTTTACAAGAGTTTCGGGGGTGAGATTTACAAATTATCCGAACTATCCTCTTCTGAATTCTGAAAGTTTGAATACTCTGACCGGAATTACCCCAGAAGGTAATGCCGTAACGTAAATGGGAGTAAACGTTTGCAAAATATACGCAACGGGAAATACGTGGACTAACTGCGTTAACTAAGATTCGGAATGCGTAACACAATTTGCTTAATTGGGAATTAAGATTGTCAATGTGACAATTCCATTTGAGGTTGTCTTGAATATGGAGACCTAAGAATTTTGTATTCGTAACAGTTTTTAATTGTGTTCCGTTTAAAGAAAGAGAAACCTGGGGTAAAGATTTTGTATTACTATTGTGAAATGACATAGACACTGTTTTGTCAGTGTTTACAATGAGACGATTTGCATGGAACCAAGTCGAAAGGTTAGACAAAACTTTTTGAGCATTTGCGTGCTTATACAGTAAATTTGTGTCATCAGCAAAAAGAATCATTTTTCAATCTGATGTGGATGATGACATGTCGTTCACATACAATAAAAAGTGTATAGGACCGAGAATTGATCCTTGGGGTACTCCGCAAGTAAGTTGCTTTGTTTCTGAAAGACAACGCTCAAGTATTTTATTTTTAGTATAGGATATTTCGACCTGTTGATATCTATCTTTTAAATAAGAAGGTAGCCATTGATGTGGAAGTCTACGAATGCCTAAAGAATGCAATTTGGAAAGGAGAATTTCGTGATCGATGACATCGAATGCTTCGGATAAGTCAAGAAAAACACCCTGAGGATTTTCTCCACGGTCTAGAGATGTGGTAACATCGTTGAAGAAGGAAAATATGGCGCTTGTAGTGGAAAAGGATTTCCTAAAACCGTGTTGATCGTCAGAGAGAATGTTATATTTTGATAAAAAATCTAGAAGACTCTTGTAGAACAAATTTTCTAGGTTTTTTGAGAAAGTGGGTAGTAGAGATATTGATCAGTAATTTCCAATATTAAGTTTGTTTTTTCTTGTATAAAGGTTTCATTTTAGCTCTCTTAAGAATATTTTAGGAGACACCCCTTCCTATAAAGAACTATTAAAAATATTTATGAGTGGATTTAATATAGCGTGGGGCGAAAATTTAACAATAAACTCAGGTACATTATCTACGCCTGTTGAAAATTTGTTTTTTAATGAGCTGATGATTCTCATGACTTCACTGGCGTTAGTTTCTGAAATGAACATAGAATTGGGTACGTGGGTGGATATAATTGGAGAACATTGATTTGGATATATTGAGTTCGTTATTTTACCAACTTCTGAGATGTAAGAATTATACAAATTTGCGATGTCCTGAGGATTTGATAAGATTTTGCCATCGTTTAGTATAGAAATATTTTCTTCGCGATTTTCAGAAGTTGACGTGTTGTTACGTACTACTTGAACAGCAGTGGAAACTTTCATTTATTTCGCGGCCCCGACTATTGCCTTGACTGCAGTCAGAAACATCTTGACTGGTCACAATTTATGAAGCTTCCACATGTCCCAGCCAAAACCCTTGGGCAGCGGAAAAGCGATTCGCCATTTCCGCTGGCCGCCTCCGCCCTAGTGGTGTGAGATAACGGATGTCAGCATCACGTCCTAATGGTGTGAGCTTTGATCAACCAATAAAGGACAGTAAAAATGTCGTTATCCCCATGACATCATGAGAACTTGATGGGATTGGCACTCCCCCCTCCAGGGGACAAAATTCAAACAAACAAAGATCTCTGGCAACGAGCAAGAAGCTGGTCGAGGGAACAGTCTGTGTCGATAGGGCTCGACACTCCGCGACATGTGCCTGCAGCGCGTCTCGCGCAGGAAATTACTTTTCCCCCAAGTCCGTCAGACGCGGGGGTGGCCCTATTTTCTAAATACTTTTCGTTATTGAGAACCACGAGAGATGGTCACTCCGGTGGAGGAATATCTGTGGAACACTAGTATATTGTACTAGATGCTTTGTATTTGGTCTATGTAGTGATGTGCCTTCTCTAAAAATATGTAATGTATTCATTATTCAATTCAATTTATATTTTGGTGGGGGAGATTACAGCTGTAATTGATGATGAGTTAGAATAAATAGTATTAAACTTGGATCCTGATTTGAACTCATGTCCCGGCCAGTCCTCCCTCTTATAAAATATGGATGATACCCATATGGGCCAGCGAGTAATGCCCTTCTGAGTGAATATATAAAATAATTTATTAGATCGAACCTATAAATGGATCGATACCAGGGGTAGTTAAAAGGTGATGTATCAGTGTAGTTTTTAAGATTATTCCACATGGTTTTCATCGGGTTGTTCGATTTTAGTACCTGCCTGTCGTTTTTTATTACTTTAGCTGCATAATAATCCTATACATTACTTTAGCTACAAAAATAATCGTGAATTCGGGTAGTTGGTTATTGAGTTTTGAAAGATAATATAAATGGCGTTTATTTTTTGAAGAAATTCTTATCCCTGGGTAATTAATAAATACGATTCAAGTAAACATAAAACAAACAGTTGTGAAATATAAAATTAACCTAACATACTTTTACATAGTGAAAATAATTGTTTCTTGCCTAAAACTTTATTCTTTACGAACGTAAAGTTTTGAAATAAATCAAGGAATCTATAAAAATTGTTACCGCCTGTTGCGTACATGTCTTATTGATAAAATAAAAACACTACATAATTTACTATGACTTTAGTTTTTGCACTTTTTAAGATCGTAAAACGAATTTTAATCTCAACTCTACATATTAATTCAAAGCGAGTTATATCTAACATGTCTAGGAAAATGATACATTTGAAAGAATCTCACGTATTTAAAAACTCACTGTGACAACGTATACCATAAGCATATTTGAAAAGTAAATAAAATTCAAAAACGTACCTTAGCCAAACATTCACAAAAACGCATACGACACATGAATGAATAAATGTTATTTCGACGAATAAAACTTGACAATGATTACGTTTGGGAACTAGTCATTGATGCCGTTTCAAATATGTTTTCAAAGGTACGATTTATGTCACTTTATTTTTGCACAAAGTCACAAAAACAAGTAAACACATATAGTACACAATACTTTAACACGCCTATATAACCTTAAATAACTTGCACTATCCATCGATAAATATTAATACGATTCTTCAGCCGTTAGCCGCCATTGTACAACATTTTTGTAAACAAACATTCGAGGTGGCTCTGACAAGTTTGCATGGCATCTCCACAATTTTATCTTCGTTTGATTTACTTAATATTAAATCACCGGAAAATGCATTTAAAACATTATATTCTCAAATTTTAGGAATTTTAACATTCATTGCTATTATCCAGCTCTGAGATGAACCAATTTCATGTTTCTACGACTAGTAGAAGTACCTTTTACATCTCATATCTAGATCAGTTACACGTAGGGGCTTACATAAGATTAGATTCGCCTTGCTCGCTGGGGGTTACCCAGACACCCAAATAACGGGCTGCGCTCGTGCTAAGAAATCCAGAGGAAAGAAACCTTATTGCTAGATGCAAATGATTCACCGCGTAGCACATGTAAAGCGTAGTGCACCCGGTCACACTTAATCTAAAAGCAGAAAATAGGTTTCTGCGACACCGTATAATAGCACTTTAAATTTACAGCGAAATGACTGATTAATTATTTCTATTTTCTATCATGAATTGTTTTCAAAGAAAAATATGTATTCAGCAGATATGTTTCTCGTAGACATTATAAATTCTTGATACATGCATACCATCATTGGCACATTTCTCTAAATTCTTGGTATATGCATACCAACGTTACCAATGTACGAGTATATATTAATAAAATAAATTTAGCCAACATCTTTTGCATTGCCACTGAACTAGAAAATACTGATTTAGTTATTACAAATTTATGAAATGCGCTTTGCACTTTCTTGTATTTATCGTACGCACTTTAATTTCTTGAAACAGGAAACCATTGTCCTTTCAAAAAATATTAATATGAAATTTCAGGTCATGTGTTACATTCATTCCCTCCTAACTGGTAATTAAATACTAATAAAAACTAAACACACGTTCGAAATGGAAGTATAGATCTCTTTGCTCGCCGGGGGTTTGACCCTCAATTAAGGGGTTGCGTCCTTGCTAATTTAGAATGCATAATGCAAAGATCTCGCCATATTTCGCACAACTAATACTTTGCAAGTATCTTCTTAATTTCGTAACATTGTTGAACAGGACACGTACATGTATAATTAAGAATTACATACGATACAGTACCTTTATTTTTTACGATTATTAGTGTTTTTAATAAAACTGTCGTAGACACACTACGCGCATATTTCCACACCACCATCGAGGTAATGCATGGCGCGGTTTTTTACATGGTATCCCCTAGAGGCCTAGTCCATGTCCACATCATGGAAAATAAGATTAACAATACACTTGATGAGTAAAATGTTTTAGCATAAAGAATAATATGATTAAGGTATTTAGAATGAGGAATAATGTGAGACACTAAAAATATTCTAAGTAGTACAGACTAGGTTAAATTAGAACCAGAAAACTAATAGCAATTATAAAAAGCCATATTATGAAAAGTATGGAAATATGTTTAAATAAAAATAACGTAAACTAAATATTAAATGATTCTATGAGATAACTTGTACTAACCTACATATTATATTAACTATTTCTTATTTACAAACTTATACAATATATGTATGCTACGGTTCTTGTTTCTTTCGAAAGGGTTGAAAATTGCTGTTCCTTTCACAGTCATTCACACACTCCATGAAGAAGTAATTCCTTGTACACAATGTTCTTGGTGTAAGCTACTTCTTCATGCACTTTGAACTCTGGCACGAAGACTAGAACACACGATCGTCTTACTCTACTGAAAAGAACGTACAGTAGACCATGAGTGAAGCAGTCGGATCTTAAATCAATTCCGACGTAGTATATTGTCTGACCTTGACATTTGTGGCCTGAGATTGAGTATGTCAACATAAAAGGACAAACTCGTAAAGGTGAGCCTTCTACAAACGAGAATCGAAATTTAATCCTCGGAATACCGTATCTATCTGTAGTACCAGGCATTCTGACCGTGATGAGTCGAGAGCTAATAGCAGTAGCTATCACTTTTGTCCCATTTACGAGACCATCCGCAATGTCCAAATTTCTCATAATAAGGCATACACATCCAACCTTAAGTCGCAATACGTGGTCAGGTACACCCTTGCTAGAGGCGTGGTTCAAGAGCTTTACGTCTACGTCTAGTCCGTCGTCGTCTTGCCTATCAATGCTATCTGCACTGCGAAGTTCGTGAAGACACCCTTCTGGGGAGTTCAAGATCTTATTGTTGATCTCTTGTACATTAACAATGTGAGTAGCGAGGATGGTTTGTTTCGCACACTCATCCGGGTTTCGCAGAATGTTAAGTGGGAACACATGTGTTACGAAATCCTCTAAACTTGTAAGGTATGTTTTACGAGACCCTGAGTGACGATTCCCGTTTTCATTGTTCCGTTTCCAACTTCAAGCAGATATTCGGAATAGGAAGCACAACCACCTATTCGGTTTGATGTCGTAAGAGAAAACACCTGAAAGAATCGCCAAAGAGGAGACGTTCGAAGGGAAACATTATAGATGTCCGTGTATGTGCGGGCTTTTTGAACGATAAGTGCAAATTGACGGAAGTCTACGGAGCAGATAAAGATTTTAACTCCGAAATGCGCATCAATATTCATGAGATCTCTCAAGGACCTATCAAGTATTTCGAAAATGTAGCAGTGAGTCATGGAAGTCTCATCGAAAACAATCAACTGCGCAAACCGAATGAGTTCTTCGCGCTGAGAACCATTAGTAATGTTCCACATCCCCGTGCCCTACCCTAGATCGCGAGGTAGACAAAACATTCTATGTGCCATTGCTTCACCGGGCATATTTCTAGCAGCAATAGCTACATTTACATGCAGAAATAACAGGACGCCACACAATACACAATGAGACCAATGATAATGGTGAAATTGTCTGCAATTTTGCAGGTGTCAACAACTTGTGTATGGTTAGTACGCTGTTTGAACATAAACATATACATAAAGGAACTTGGGTATCCCTAGATTAAAAAAAACTGTGAACCAAATAGACCAAGTAATGATTACACGAAAGAAGAAGAATGTGATCGAAGATGTGAGGGTGTTAAGGGGACCAAATGTGGACTCGGATCATTACCTGCTTAAGATCATTGTACAACAAAAGATACCAATAATTGTACCATGGAAGAACAAAAATCCTGAAAGTTGGAACAAGGAAAACTTGAACAAGCCAGAAAAAATTAAAGAATTTAAACAGATAATATATGGAAAACTCAAAGATCGGAAAAAATTGAAGAAGTGAATGAGGATTGGGCAGACCTTAAAGATAAAATATATGAGGCGGCTGAGAAATCCATAGGAAAGAGTAACAAAGTAGGAAGGAAAAATCGATGGTGGGATGATGAATGTAAGGAAGCGGTTGCCAGGAAGAATGAAGCAAGAAGAACAGCATTGCAGACAAAGACAAGAAGCCAATATGAAATCTACCGAAGAGAGAGGATAAAAGCAAATCAAATCTGTAAAAAGAAAAAGAAAAGCTGGCTAAATAAGAGAATCATGTCCATGAACGACAATCATAAGAAAAATAAAACAAGAAAATTTTTCGGGGAGGTAGGAAAATGGAAAATGTGACAAGATAATTTTGGTATGTGCAAGGAAAAAACCGATAAAATATTAATTCAGGAGGAGCAAGTGTTACAAAGGTGGAAATCCTTTTTTACAGAATTATTCAACTCATCGGGTAATCGCTTGGATACAAACGTGTCATCTACAGAGAACGTCGCTGGAAATAATGATGATGAGATTGAAGAACCATCCTATAATGAAATCTGTGGGATAATTAATAAATTAAAAAGGAATAAAGCAGCTGGTTCAGATAATATCTCGGGAGAACTGATTCGATTTGGAGGAATAACTCTCCGTAAGGAAATATATAATCTCATACTTAAAATGTGGAATTCACAACAATGCCAAACCAATGGAATGAAAGTATTATCATTCCAATCTACAAGGAAGGAGACATTTGATTGCAAAAATTACAGGCCAATCTCATTGCTCAACACGGTGTACAAAGTTTTTGCGATCGTGCTGAACAAGAGACTAACTGAAATAGTTGATAAACAGTTAAGTGACCACCAATCTGGTTTCAGGCAAAACAGGTCAACAGTGGATAATATCTTCTTAGCAATTATATGAGAAATGCTACGAATATGGAATAGATTTATATAATATCTTCATCTTCTTTGAGCGGGCCTTCAATACTGTGCTAAGACACAAGACAATAGAAAATTTGAGTAAATACAACCTACCAAGAAAACTAATGGATTTGATTGGTATATCATTAACAAATACTAGAGCCAGAGTTCGAGCTGGTAACCAGCTGAGTGATGAATTTGAAGTGAAATATGGGGTTAAACAAGGAGACCCACTATCTGCGACATTATTCTGTATAACAATAGATATAATTTTAGCACAGATTGATGTCAAGGGCAATATAACCACTCGGTTGAAACAATGCCTTGCCTATGCGGATGACATACTATTGATATCCAGAACCAAAAAAGACCTAGAAAAGATATTCCATGAACTTAAACAAATGGCGGAACCTTATGGTCTTAAGATCAACAAAGAGAAGACCAAATTTATGAGGTGTAGGAATGGTGCATATAAAATGGATGACCTAGTAATTGATGGAATAAAATATGAAGAAGTAAATAGCTTTAACTATCTTGGCTCCAGAATAAATGGAACGAACATAATGAACGATGAAATTAGAGAAAGAATAATTGCTGGAAATAAAGCCTATTTTGCAAATATAGATCTATTTAGAAGCAGGTATTTGTCCAAAAATGCTAAAGTAAGACTGTATGAAACACTCATCAGGTCAATTGTAACATGCTTCTGAAACGTGGACATTGAAGGGAAGTGACATACAGAAACTGATGATCTTTGAAAGGAGAATTATGAGAAGAATACATGGGCCAATTAAAAATAGTGATGGCACATGGAGGATAAGGTATAATGAAGAAATATATAACCTGATTAAGTTTAAAACCATCGTGAACCACATCAAAGCTATGAGGCTGAGCTGGCTAGGACATCTTGCCGAATGGATGAACAAAGGACAGTAGAGAAGATTTTTAGTTGGTGCCCATTATCAGCTCGGAAAAAAGGTAGACCCAAATTCAGATGGAAGGACGATGTGCTAAAGGATCTGAAGAAGATGGGAATTAAAAACTGGTCAGTCCAAGTTCAAGATCGGAAGAAAAGGAAGGCAGTTGTGGAGATGGCCAAAACGTTCAGTATCTACCGTATAAGATGCTATATATTTGGCACGTTTTTACTGGTTTTTTTGTGTTTGAATTTTTTACATAATCCGTTATTGTAGGAGTCTTTATTACAAGCTTTTGTATAACTTCACTTGTTAGTTCGTATGTTTCGGCCAAATTTTGAAACTGAATTTAAACCAGTTCCCCACAACCGATTGAACTAAAAACCATCTGACAACGCAATATTATGTATATCTCAAATAAAAACTTTTAAAAAGGTTTCTTAATAACGATTTTATTCAGAGATAACTCGAGGCGAATTATTTCCTGGAATCTTCCTCTGAAACACAATCCGTCTCTCATACAAATATAACGCATTGCATAACCTACGCTTTTCGTTTTAACTTCTTATCATTAATAGTTTCAGAAAAGTAGCTTATGATATCGGAAGGTGTATATCACGGATGCTATATCATTTGGGCTATTCATTTATATTAATACAAGTTTGTGTTTAAACGGTATTTTGAGTATTACAAACGAACAAACAATATTAATAATGACAAAAACATAAAAATTGTAATACCAAAAATTATTTAAAAAAATAAAAAGCCTTTTTAAATACAAGCTCATATTGATGCCAAAGCAAATAAAATAAGTTAATGTTCTTATTAAAGTAATGCAATGTCAAATGCTAATACATACATATATGCCTCCATACATATTTCACTTTAGTGGATCATAATAAGAATAAACGTACTTACTATCTTTACAGCTGAATATGATTGAATATTTTATGTTGAATTATATGATCCTAAAAAATTTGTTGCGCGAGTCGTAAATAAAATACATACTGCGGCCAGTACTTCCTTACCAACTTGTCACTGTTCAATGAAATTAATTGGTATCCACTTTTATGAATATTTTGAGCGACGAACTGTTAATAGAACATCAAGAAAGAATTAGTCAAAGCTCATTACGTGCTTGTTGTTTTTTTGAATATTGTATTAAATTTTAGTGTATTAATTTCATGTGTAATTGCACGATCTCTGATTTTCTTGAGCTGTAGTTAATGTGACGCAATAGTTTTAAAAGAATTGTTTGCATGTGTTTTTTTTATTTTTGTGGGGATCATTAGAATATTGTAATCACTGTGAATGTTTATTGTATTATGTGCTACTGTAAGAATATACGGTGGTAATCACATCAGAAGTTCCGAACCTTATTTTTTTATTATAATTATCATAACGATATCCTTTATTATTTTTTATTGTTTCCACAGAATAATATCTTATAATTTTTGGGTACGATTTGGGTACATATATATACAAAGGAGTAGATGAACAACTCTGATCAAGATGTACTGCTATCGTTATACGCTGTAGAGCACACAAAATGGTTTAGCAGTTTGTATCGTTAGGACTGCTTTCAGCGTCATGTTGAACAGCAGCAGCAGCAGCATCCTAGTCGGGCGGAAGAATTTCGAGCGGCGAATGAAGCTTCCAAACCACGCGACGCAGAGCCGCAACGCGTTCGCGCATAGCTTTGTGTTCAGGGTGTCGACCTAACGTTTCAAATATAGCCAAGAGACTGCAATGTGCGTGCAATACGTGATGACACATCTCGAGTGTGGAGGTGGAGGAGATCAGATGTAGGATCGCAGTCATATCATCACGAATGTGTTGCGCAGGATCGGCGACATCCATGTCCGCTCAAACGGAGGACACATCCATGTCGTCTTCCTCTGCTTCTCTTACTGCTACTACTGCAACACGATGATGCCCCCATGGGAGACTCGACACAATCATCGAGCCAGTAGCGTTTATCGTCTTGGCAGGCGAGCGTTCGCTTCTGCTGCTCTATAGAGTAAATAGTGTGGTCTTTCGATTGAATGGTATGCTGCGTATCCATGCGAGAAGTACCACTGAATAAACACTCTTTGTACATGTCAAAGCGATAGTTTTTCACGACAGAGCGCCCAACATCCTTAGCCTTACAAGCATGTGTTTGCGATAAAGTGAGAAGAGTATATTTAGGGCGATGCCCCGCAAATTCTACAAGCATATCCGACCCGCACTCGTCTTTAAAAAACCCAACTTTTTCTTGTTGCAGGGGAAAATGTTGAAAGCATTTGTAGCATGAAAGGTTGATGTATCGTAGAAGGAAGGATAGCGATTCATGACGTCATAGACGATATGCGACGTCTCGAGAATGAAAGAGTCCGTGTCCATGTAGAGAAGTATCACATCGGATAGTTTTTCTTTTAGAAATGTATAGAAAAATTCGAATATGTGATATTTCGAAAGTTCTAAAACGGTAAAACCCACATAAATGAGTCGATCCAGTTTTTTATCTGCTTCAGCTCGATCGTGATGAGGTCGCCCTCAATCGGTTTACTGTACACAAAAGCGGGATCTGCGATGAGCTGACGTGCGCTGCCGCGTCCCTCCCACCTATTGACGACTTTGATATTCCGTCGCTTTTTCACGTTTTCACAGCATTTTCCATAAATACAGTTCACCATGAGTTTGTAGAAATTAATTTCAAACGAAGAGGTTTGAGCTTATATCCTAAATCGAGCGCCTGTTTTAAATTTTGAAGTTGAATAATATAGGTGCGCTTCCGGAAAAGTGTGGCAATGAGTTTAGGTTGTTTCCCTCCGGGAGGTTTCTGTATCTCGGGGCAGAGGGGTAAGTCGTTAAGCCTATCGTGAATATCTTTGAGAATATCCAAATCCACCTCTAACATACCCCCGCTCCTCTTCCTCCGTCAGCGCCCGCTCGATCGAAAAACACGCAAAATCGGTGACCCACTGAAAATCGGTATAGGGAATGAGTTGAGACATGGCCTGGCCGTAAAGATTGTTGCAGTCGAAGATAATTTTAACGATCCTCGGTTCGATAGTCGCTACCCATAAAAGAATTATTGACGCGAGCGTGACGAGTGTTGAGTTGAACGAGCCCACCGCGAATCCCCGCATCGAAAAAATCGTACATCTCCTACTTTGTGAGTAGCTCCAATCGAACCCCCGTCATCTTGAGCATGGCATCTCACGAAAGCCCTGGAGCCGTGTAATAATGACATGGAACTAAGCCTTAGACCTCCATACATAGATGGCGAAACGATTCAAAAATATCCGTGAGGAGACACACATCGATTTTTAAGTAGCGCTCCACATAATCCGATAGCGTTTGTATTCTAAACAACCGCCAGACATCTTGAGCGTGACGATAGTCCTTGTCTGAAATATGCTCTCCTGAGAGTCGACTGAAAATACTTCCTTCGGCGGCAACACGCGCTCATTCAGTTTTTCCTCGTGATTCACATAATCGTAGGGGAAGACACCCTTCCTACATGCAAAGTGCGTGGGATTGGGGAAATGCGCGCGCACAGAGGACATTTGATAGTTGTGAAGCGTCTTCGCCAAGGCGTCCAACAACCTCGCCATAAATTTCAGCGAATCGGAGAAACGAAGCTCCATCTCACCGATCTTTACCGAGATGGAGATAAAACGCTCGTGGTTTTGCGGAATAACATGTATCTTATAGTTTTCCAAAGACGGATCGCGGCCGAGAGCGGCTAGAATAAAATGGGAATCGTAAGCACTAGAATTATGCATAAAAACGGTTATAATATGCGGCACCGTATAATTGATATGACAGGTATTGTGCGCAGCACCGCGATACTCCCCCGTTAAATGACAGTGATCGCGTACGCCGAGATTGCCACTCCCAAAGGATCCCCCGCAAATACAGCATTCTGTCGTATTCTGAAAACACGTCTCTTTGCGGGTGGTCATGACAAGCGGCAGCGGATGTTTGATGAGCTCTGCATAGTGATAGACGAGCGCTTTGAGTTCATTCAACATCTGATTCCCCACATCGCGCCCGCGGAAGGAGATGTGTAACGACTGCGCGATGCATCGAAGGAAGAGACGATATTGAGGCCGGTGGCAAAAGCAGTATTCTTTTGATACGCCATGGAATAGGAAGCGTCTACGGGCAGCTGACACGTTGCAATGGGCTCGGTAAACGCTTCAAAATCAACATAGACCGTGAACGGCATATGTTGCTGATGTGCGTAATTTTTAAAGTGCATGATATTGTCATCACGCGAAGGTAAAATATAGTCAGGTTCTATATCTTCACCGTTGTGACACACCGACACATGAGCAATGAGTTTCTTTACATCGGCAAAAGCATGCAAACTCGTATCACAAATATATTGCTTACGTCCATTTCGCGACATTTGTGCGCCCAGCATATTAACATCTTTCACTCGGCAATAATGACGTTTGTAGATGAGAAGAGTGGTGTGATTCTGTTCCACGCGCTGAGGACGGTGTGTCGCACTCACCACCTACTTGTTCTGCGCCGCCGATCTCATCAATTGATAGACGGTACAAGAAAAGTCGGGATTTTGACACTCAAATTTTTTGATATCGCGAACATGCTTGGGAAATGTAATGTCGCTTAAATTCAACGTTCTCCGTAATCGAAAGAACTCATCCTCATAGTGGGAGGTACGATGATGATACGTAATGCGTGAACGTGTACGGTGCGTAAGCATCGCCGCTATACACCACAAAAAACAGAAAGATTCCTTATTCTGCATGTTTGCAACACCCTTTCTGCTGTTTTTATAGTCGGAGGGTAGCGGTACATACGCTGACGCGACCCGATTTGCATCTGAGAGATGAAGATCGACGTGTAATGCTACTATGCTTCTCAACGCTTTCCCCGAATCCCTCTCCTGAAACTCGTCAAATTTTTTAAAAAGTGGCTTAAAAATCGACTTCGGGAAACACGACTCACTAATATCATCTAAATTATATCGCGTACAGGTGAAGTTTAAAAAATTTTCATTACCTCAATCTCTCTCTCTCTTTCACTAGAATGAGGTTTCTCTACAACAAATTCGAATTCTAAACATGTGTTAATTTTGAAAAAGGGAATGTTTGTTTGATGCGACCGCAACGTTGTGAGAAGAGGGGTGCAACAGGCTCGGAGAAAATTTTGTGGATCGAGATAATGCGTCGTATTCACAATACTACCTCGCACCACGCGCTTGTTCAAAGACGAGATGCGTTCAAACCACTGCAAGGGTGAGGGTGGGGCGTTGGGTGCATCCTGCACTGCATTTCACTCGACCTGCGCCCACGCAGAATCAATTAGGCGATCGAGCGATGCGTCTGAAAAAAAAGAAAGAAAACAATGTATTAGTATAAAAGTTGAATAAAATAAAAAATTTACTCTCTCTTACTTACCATTCAACTCCATGAAAGGGTTGAATGTCTCTTCTTCCATCATGTGTGAGAAGGAGGAGGGTAGACAGTCTTCTCTCTCAACCTTATCCCGATCTATAATAAAAAACAAACAAACATTCATATTATTACACTACACGAATACAGCAATAAAAAGTAAAAAAAAACAGAATATTTAATTATTAAAAAACATACCCGAATCGTGTGCGGCGAGATTGAGAAAAGCAACTCCGGGTTCCATCTGGGGCGGCTCCACCCCTCGAATCGGGAGTGTATATATTGTGCCCCGAACTGACCTGCCTTTCTGGTGCGCTCCTCCGAACTAGCTCGAATTACGATCATCAAGTCAATCGCTCACACCCGTAACTCCTACCAACACTTGTACGAGCATTTGAATGTTATAAATGCTGTGATGTGAAGCATTTACTATTATCCTTATACTCGCGATAAAAAGTTGAGCGCCATAAACCTGAATGATTATTTTTACACTTACAGGCTTAAAATAAATTAATGAAAGGGATCAACAGTCTTTTGGAACAACAAACAACAATTTATTACAAAAACACAAATACCATATTGGCAACACAACCCTTACATTGACCAATAATTACTTTGCAAATTAGATAACTTATTCATTACAAACATCTTCGACTCTAGTTACAGTATTTTCTCGTACTACAATCCTTCATAATACCTTTACGTCTTGATGTTGAAGCGTTGACCTCGTATCAGGATGTTCGGACTTCTTCAGAAACCGTTCATACTAGTGATGCCTCGATACAACCGACCCTCAGTAATTATGAAGATTGATGAAATAAAGTTTTTTTCATATCATATTACTCGAAAGCATATCCACTTGTTTCTCTCGTGAGGCAAGCTTTTTAAAGAGAGGGGGGTAGGGTTCACTTTACGTAGCCACACGCTCTGACCACCAGGGCGGAATAAATTTCCATTGGCTGGCGACGTCACTCGCGCGTATTTGAAGCCAAATATCTGAGATGTCTCTCTCTCTCTCTCTCTCTCTCTCT
>NNCF01129487.1:190931-203902 GCA_002313205.1 Laupala kohalensis
TCTTCTGAATTCTGAAAGTTTGAATACCTGTCTCTTATACACATCTAGATGTGTATAAGAGACAGATATAGTTTGATTTAATGTAAAAAACTTATCATACACCCTCGCTACTTCCTCGCGCAGCCAAGCATCGATATCCATGACTTGCTGCGACGGATTCGCCAGGGCGGAAGAAGAAAAAGTCCCCCATACTGAAATAATATTATTAAATATATAATTATAAAAATTATTAATATTTAAGGATTAAAAAAATCAATTTACATTCTTCCATCAACATCCACGAGTCTGCAAAATCTCTTTCGCCACCTATAGCGAGAGAAAAAGGTGTTAAATATATGATAGTGTTGTCATAGCATCACCGAGTAAACAAGGTTGTTTCTAATGAATAGAAGAAAAATATATAGATCTATACATACCTATAGCATGACACGGTTCTTCTTCCTGTTGATTCATGTTCACGTATGTGTCACTCGTCTACAAATAAACAGTGTATTATGTCGGTGTATTTTTATATCCTTCCGTTGACGCGGAGTGATATGTTTTATAATTTATACTTTGTGGGACTACTTTTTGTGCGGAATGTTTTTTCCGAGGCCATGCGGTGAACCACATCGTTAGTATTAACCCCTGGACACTTCCATTCAAGCAATTATCAAAAAAAAAAACAACGCTGAAACTATTTTATATACGCATTGCACGTTTTAAAAAAATATTTAAAAATTGTTTGATCAATAGTTTAGGTTGATAGTAATAGTTTTTTTAACCATTAGTTTTAATTAATAGAATTTTTTAACTTTGTAATAGAGTTACATCATAAGGAATTATTTTTATAGATATAAATTAAATTACTAATATTATATTTTAATAATAATATTAATAAGAATATAATTAATATTCCGACATTTTGTAAAAGGTATGTAGACAACAACAATGGCTGTCGGAAGAGACGTCTTATCGGGAACCAATGCGAGGACGAACCTATTATTATGCCGACGCCCCTCTTCCATATACCCTCCTTCTACAATGGTGGGATGTCGATTACAGGTCAGACCCCCTCCCTCTACCGTGAGTCCCTCACTAAAAAACGAAAATGGCTACGTCATTCGTTTATTATTGAAATGAAATTCTGGGCTCTAATGACCTCGATGTTGACGAGCCCTAAAACCCCACAGAAAAAAATGAAATTATTATTTTACAATACATACTTTAGAAATATAACGTTTTTGTAAATAGCAACAATAATTCTTCTTAGGAAATAACATTGATAAACATATAATTGATTTAATTGCAAACACAACTACGTCAACGTATTTTATAACCTTCTGTTGACATAAAGCGAAATGTTTTACGACCCCCCTTCCGAGGGTACTACTTTTTTATATTGTGGAATGTTCTTCACGTTACTTCACAAGAGGCTATGCGGTATACCGCAGAATTATTTTCATATACTTATTGTGTGTGTTAATTTGAAAAATTATTCTAGTGTTGAAATAGTTTTATTGATAGCATCTGTTTTATCATGCAGTAAAAAAAAACAATGCCATCGTCAAGGTTGAGCATTCCGTCAAACCCCCCTCCTGTCCATCATAATGAAAGTAAATCTGAATTAATATTTATTAGAAAACTGATTTGAAACAAAGCCGTCCGCGTTCAATCAACATGACATCGGCGTTACATGTGCTGCTGCGCTCTGGTGGGCGGTCATTGTACTAGGTCACTATGCAGCTCTATGATCTTTATGAAAGGGAAACATAATTATATTGCTGTAGGATTCATTGAAGATTAAAGCAGTATCTTAGTACGTAAAGAAGAATCATTTGTATTTGTAAATAATAATATAGAAACGTCAGTGTCATATGTAATAAGCACTCACCCAAAATGATTTTGTTTGTAAAATTGATGTAAGAGAAATTGTTTTTTTTTCTGACTTTACAAACAAATAATTAGCTGGATTGTTATCAATAAGAGTTTTTGGATTGTTAATTCATTATTGTATGAATGAGAATGAAATTTATTATCGACAGGATTGATTTCTTTTTAATTTCTAATGAAATAGTTTTAAGCCAAGAGTCAAAATAGTTTAGACTAATAGTAAATAGTTTTAACCATTATTTTTAATCAATAGAATTTTAACTTTATAATAGAGTTACATTATAAGGAATGTCAGTTTCTTGTATGTATTCATAAATTATGTAATGTATTAATACTTTCTCTATAAATACTTTATGAATATAAATTTATTTATAGATATAAATAAATTAATTAATAGATTCATATTATAAATTAAAATATAATATATAATTATAAATTAACATTCATCTGTCGATGAGTCTATCGCCATTTTCTGTATGTTTGGTCAACAGCAAAGGCCGCTTGTTAGAGGAGGACGTGGTTAGCCAACGAAGTCAGGTGAGTCGCTATTATCATCCCCACTTCCGCCTTGTCGCTCAACCCACCAGCTATGCTGTCGACACGCCTTGCGATATGAATGGCTGTCGACTTACATATGCCTCCTAGCGCAAAAGATTTTAACACTTTGGGTTATTCCTTTTCAATAGGACTATAGTAAATAGTTTAAACCAAGAGTAAATTATTATTATAAATTAACATATAATATGATTTTAATTAACAATATTGTATAATTATAAATTAACATATAATATCAACAAATTTATATTTAATAAAACACATGAAAGTTATTTTAAAAGTATGTATTATTATAATCTGTAGATTATTTGGTAAATATTGTTCACACATCATAACTCCGATGATAAATAATGTCATTTTGTGATACGAACCCCCTCTAAAGTCAATATGCATCTGATATGTCCGGGGAGGATGATCAAATTGGTTATTGTCTCGGATCTTAAATGTTTTTTTTAGGTTATTACGCTATGGATGGATTAAGCATCTGTGAAGGTCCCTGAAAGGGGAATTCAAAAACACGGAAAAACAATATTAATGTTTATAATAATATTCTAGACATGCTAGAATACATACCTAAAAATTATATAATTATGTGTTTTAAAATTATTCAGAATGACTTCTAATATTTTATTAATGCATTTAAAATTGTGTTACTCTATTCTATTTACTACTATAGTATAAGCGTAATATAAAAAATCCTGTCGTTGGAAATGCCTGTACCAACATACAGGGCTCTAATGATCTACAGCGTAAAAATAAATCCTATCACCATACAAAATTCTTATGGTTTAAGAAGGAATGGGAGATGTCCTACTGAGGAGTTGTTGGGAGAGTTTTTTTTTTAATAAATAAAAGAGTTAACAAGAATTTCTTTTTTTATTCAATGTTAAATACAAAAAAACAAGATTGTTTATACATAAAAGCATTTTTTATTGTTGTTATTATTATTGTTATTATTATTATTATTATTATTATTATTATTATTATTATTATTCAATATCTCACTGTCTTAATGCATCTAAAAGTTCTCGTTTTACACTTTCCACATGATCCAGACATCTTTCACGATGAATAAAATTGGAGCATATATATGTATATACCACGACCGAAATGGTGATACTGTACACGAATATAACGTACTAGACGCAACACTTTTGAAAGAACATTTCTACATCTAGGATGAATCTGGGTTATATAAATCAGCTCACGTAATGTATTGCATAGTATGAGAGCGCTACAAAGGGGTAGACGAACAACGCTCTCAATCAAATCAGGGTGCATGGTTATCGATATACTGTTTACCATTAAACTGTTTGAAAACATTGTGATATACTGAGGATAAAATACATGTATGTTTACACTCGCATCGCGTATAGTACGTATATATGTATTGAGATAGAGTGTTTGAAAAAATGAAAAGCCTCCATCGTGAAGCGTGTTTGCGTTATTCATTTGATCTAATACATGAATGTCACTATCCTCCTCATTGTCGCCATCATCTGAAGACGATTCGCCTAATACTTCATCAGATTCTAGTCCAGAGGTCAAAGACTGACGACAGAGAGAACAATGTGGATGCTGCACGCACATCCATTGATTAATACACGGTTCACAAAACGTATGTCCACATGTTGTGTTGAAACGTTGCGTCTCTTCAATATCCTCTATGAGGCAAATAGAACATGACACACTCGGTTTACTGTTGGATGTAGTAGTTCCAGTAGTAGTTGTAGTAGTAATAACAGGGATAGCAGTAGTGACAGATGGAGCATGTGTAGTCATAACAGAGTGTAGGAGTAACAATTTCTTTCTTTTCTTTCTTTCTTCTCAGCTTAACACGTAAAAAAAGAGTATTGAAAGTGCGAGTAAGAAGACACAATGTAGTACTATATAAATCCAGTTCATGTTTCGTGTAGTGCAATGATGAAGTAAAAAACACGAAACAGTATAAAAAAAGAAGAAGGATGTTGATTAGATCTCTATTCGATCCCGATGAAACGTCTTCTTCCTGTGATAACTCCAATCCTTCTTCTTCTTTATGACGTCTCACCTCGTCTCTCAAATAATTGAGTATACTAGAAACGAGTAATGTTCGTTGTGCATCATCTAATGTCACATCTCTTTTAAAACATCCACACTGTTTTTCTATAAATAAATAAATAAATAAATTTATTGTCAAAAAACAGTACAAACTGCGTATGACCACGTGGAGGGAAAAAAACTAATTTACTCTCCGGAAGCAAGCAAGGGACCATCCCATCAATTCCGATCAAGGGCCCTAAGGCAGAGGCGGATTCAAAAAATTCAGCAAAAATTCCTAGATAAGATAAAAAGTTAGCTGCGAGTTATAATACTAATAGAATGTCAATATGTTTGTAATTTTAAGCAAAAAATTACATGTAAGTTATTATCGAACTATAGATTATTCTGAGTATAGTGCTTAAAAATTGAAATAACACTAAATTCACGATTTATTGTTACAATAGACCCGCCCCTAGACAAAGCCTAGAGAACCTGTATGATAAATCCGCCTCTACCCGAAGGAAAACCGGAGAAAAACCCGGGCCAGGATGGGGCTACAGAATTTATGTACACAAACGTGCCAATGTTGAGTACACATAAAACTAAATTAATATGAGCCATAAGACAACACAATCATGCAAGAAAATAGTTTTTGAAATTGTTATAAGTTGTTTAAAAAGTACTACAGCAATGGCGTGATAAAGCACAAGACGAATTTAACTTTTGTTAAAATCAATAAATTCTTTTACAGTGTAGAAGCACTGGTGCAGGAGGTAGTTTTTAACCGCGGATTTGAAGATATTCAATTTCATAATATCTTTTATATTCTTGGGCAGGGAATTATATAGAACGATTCCCGAATGGTATGGTCCCTTTTGGCAAAGAGTGGTTGACACTCTAGGGCGATGAATATTACTACTATTGCGTGTATAGTGTTCGTGAACGAGACTGTTTCGTATAAAGCAAGGGTGGTGCTTCAGTAATTCGGTCTTAACAAACACGACCGTTTCATAAATATAAATGCAGGGAAGTGTTAAGATATTTAATTCCTTGAATAAAGGTTTACAAGAGTTTCGGGGGTGAGATTTACAAATTATCCGAACTATCCTCTTCTGAATTCTGAAAGTTTGAATACTCTGACCGGAATTACCCCAGAAGGTAATGCCGTAACGTAAATGGGAGTAAACGTTTGCAAAATATACGCAACGGGAAATACGTGGACTAACTGCGTTAACTAAGATTCGGAATGCGTAACACAATTTGCTTAATTGGGAATTAAGATTGTCAATGTGACAATTCCATTTGAGGTTGTCTTGAATATGGAGACCTAAGAATTTTGTATTTGTAACAGTTTTTAATTGTGTTCCGTTTAAAGAAAGAGAAACCTGGGGTAAAGATTTTGTGATACTATTGTGAAATGACATAGACACTGTTTTGTCAGTGTTTACAATGAGACGATTTGCATGGAACCAAGTCGAAAGGTTAGACAAAACTTTTTGAGCATTGGCGTGTTTACATAGTAAATTAGTGTCATCAGCAAAAAGAACCATTTTGCAATCTGATGTGGATGATGACATGTCGTTCACATACAATAAAAAGAGTATAGGGCCGAGAATTGATCCTTGGGGTACTCCGCAAGTAAGTGGCTTTGTTTCTGAAAGACAACGCTCAAGTATTTTATTTTTAGTATAGGATATTTCTACTTGTTGATATCTATCTTTTAAATAAGAAGTTAGCCATTGATGTGGAAGTCCACGAATGCCTAAAGAATGCAATTTGGTAAGGAGAATTCCGTGATCGATGACATCGAATGCTTTGGATAAGTCAAGAATGCTTTGGATAAGTCAATACTAACTATATGTATAGGGTTATTTATACAAATAAACTTTGTATAGTCTAGTCCGTGCGTCAAACAATTTGGGTTCGGAGATGGCGATACAGTTGTGACAATAGGTCGAACAATAGAGGATGAGTTGTCTTGAGCAATAACATGTGTCTCACGCGTTTAAGCGTGTGTTTGTCCATACATCGACATGAAATACTATCGCCGCGGTGAGGGATGCAGCACACCGCTAGCACACAATGCTTTAAAAACCGTGTTGCAGTGAGGTTATAGAGACGACAATCTTCAGATGATGATGCTTCTAGTGGTATACAGTACAGCGCTAGTAACAGAATATGCATAAATCCGATAAAAACATACATGATCGTTATTAAAATTATTTTATTTACTTTTTTTCTTTCAACACTTGACATGTATAACAATCACGTATGAGCGGTGGAGGACCGTCAATGTGTGTACGCCCTCGATTGTATTGTTGCATACAACGTTGAAGTACCTGAATACGAGGATGATTGCGAACAGCACTAGGTACGCGATGGTAAAACAGATGGACTTGTTCCGATGCCCAGGTGGTGAGAATGGCGAGCGGAAGTTTATTTAACGCTTGATCATCTAATGCGTAGAGTTGATGTGTCTTATAGTAGTCTTCGATAGCTCGGCAAGCATCATCTATGTTTACAACACGCTGACGCTCGCCTTAAATAGCAAAGATGTCACACACACTTATACATATAATCGCATAAGCCTCCTTGAAACAAAAACATCCGGGTCGCAGGCAAACCACATAGTTGAAAAGAAGATTAAAAAAATAATATAATCCAGCGCATCTCATGAAGCTATACAAACACATCTCTATTGTGCTTGAAAGAAGGCGCATCTCTTTGACAACATGGCTTACCAACAAGAACATTGCATTGATAATGATGACGATACGTAAGTTCTATACTGACAGTTTTGTCTGTTTTTTCATTATATTGTTGTTGTTTTTTCAACTCAATCTACTGTTTCTTCTTCTTTAGTTTTATATATTGTGAGATTTGAATAACTCAGGAATTAATTGTTCATTTAATCATTTGTGTTACGAAATAATGATATTTTAAAGAGAGGGAGAGTTGTAGAAATTTAAAAGGACGGCCGTTGGAGATCGACGGAGGGCAGCGGTCGCATCCGGGTGCGGCGCAGGCCTTCGTCGGTGTTGCGAGGGAGAGATTTTGTTGTATTTGCAACGAAATCTCTTCCTTCACAAAATAAATATTTCCAAGTTGGTTCTTCAAAGAATAAGGTTTTTATTACAGAAATGAATGAACCTGTCTTGGGATAAAACAAAGGAGGTTGACACGACACGACAGGTGGCCGATTGAACGCTCCGCTTGAATTAGTTTCTCACGTATATAACCAAGTTGCGGCGTCGGTGGCAGCAATCCACGGAACCCAGTGCTCTTCTGCGTAGTGGTACCGCCAGTGGAAAGCTTCGTCGTGGTGTCTCTCGCGTCGGGCTTCGAAGTCGCAGTCGCCAAGGTTTGGAGGACGGAATTTCCTCAGCGTCAGGGCGTTGTCAGTGTTGAACTTCGAAGATCCTTTTGAATGTAAGTCTTCAGGATGTGACTTCTCCGGGGTTCAGCGCCGGTGAAGTTTAAATGTATATCGTTAGGATATGGTTTCTCTAGACTTCGGCGTGGTTGAAGTTCAGCGTTGAATGCTTTCTAGGCTCGTTGAAATATGTATCCAGAATTGTAGAAATACATATTGTCAGAGTTGCAGAAATATATCGCCAAGACGTGATTAGGATTCAGCGTAGGAATTCGGTATGGACGAAATTCAACTTAGAACGTTTCAGAGCTCATGGGCAGCGGTGCACTCCAGTCGAGACTCGCTAGGATAATAAATGTTTCGTTGCTATCAGGTTGCGTTTTAACAGAAACATATGACTGCCTGGGGGCTTAACACTGTCTCATAGTTCATTTCTTAAGGATAATAATCCTAATAGGTCGTGCGGGGGGCAGATTAGTGAGTGCCGTTATGGAATCGCAGTCGAGACGACTTGTTTCATGGAGTCTTCTATTTGTTTACTGTTTCGAAGGTTCCTTGGCGTCGTGGTTTGAGGTTCTCTTATATAGAGGGCGGTGTCGCCTTGGAGATCAATAAACAACATGGTGGACGTATAACTTTTCGTGGCAAGTTTTTCTAAGTTTCATGCGTGTGGAGGTATGTACCTTATCGATATGTAGGAATAGCGTTCCTACATCAACGTTGTTAATAGGCGTCGGCGTTACGGGGGAGATTCATTGATGCGTATGTATGGCACGCATTTGGTGTGTACTATGTAGGGATGTGTCTCTACATATCACCCCCCCCCACGCTCAAAAAAAAACCTTTTCGGAAAGGAGAAAAAAGTGCTTGAACGTCGCCTGAGGAAGTTGTCCTCTTTGGAAAAAAAACACTCAAGGAAAAACAACCTTGGATCCAAAATCTGGATATGCAAGGAAAAAACTGCTTGAGTGCCGCCTTTCTGAAGTTCTTGTGTAACTATCGTGACGTAGATAGTTAGCTTGGATGTTGTTGGATGTGATGGCTTGGACCAGGTCCAGGGTGGTTGTAAGGTGGTTAGCGAATGGGGATGTTGGTGCTGGTGGGGCAAGTAGGAGATGACGATGCTAGAAGGATGCAGGGTCTGGAAGTGTTGAACTGGACGTGTAGAGCCGGACCAGGGTAGCAGGTTGGCTCCTTGCAGGATGTGAGTGGTGAGGAGATGGCGGCTCCTTGCAGGATGCAAGTCGTGTGGAGATGGCGGCTCCTTGCAGGATGTAGGAGTTCGTCTCTTCCTAGGTTCATCTCGTCAGCGGTAATTGGGAAGGAAACATTGTGCATGTTAGTTTAGAGTTTTTTGGGGGTTTGCCACACCAGGAGATTGGAGAGGTTATGACATTTGAATTATAACTTGTTTCAACTCCATTAGTTATGTCTGTTGCAACTCAAAATGTGCTCTTCCATTTGGGATAGTCATGCGGATAAACCGCATGGTTTCTCTGTCCATGGTCAAGTTCACTTCAGTTGGCACATACATAGTCATGAGGTATGAAAGAGGTTTTGTCATTTTTTTTATGCAACTGGTCCATAGTTTTATAGCATGAGGTTAGCATGTGTGTAGTGACTGGAAATTTCACTATCCATGATAGTCAGTCAGTATTTATTTACTGCTTGATTTCTCAGTTGGAGTAGTTTATTTCTCCGTCGGTACATACATATTGGCCTTGTGATACAAAAATAGTTTCCACATTTAAAGTAAAGAATTTGTGGACTTTTACGCTTGCATTGCTGTATATACTAGAGATACTGGCTACCGTTTACTTGTTGCTAGTGGTACTGGTAGCATTTGGTCTGGTCTCCTTTTAGGGAAAGAGAAAAGAAAAATTGTTAGTTACATTGAAGGATAGTGATAATGTTGATGGATTGTGTCCACTGAGTTTAGTAGTAGTAGAAGTCAGGTTTCTCGTTGAATTTGACTCTTCTGCCTGATCTTGTGTGGCTTCCAGGCGGAGATCTCGGTGTGGCCTCTTCTACTTGTTGAATGTTTTCAAAAGGTTGTGTGTGAGCGGATATTATTGGGTCGGCTGTGACAAAAGCAGGTTTTACTCGGTCCAAACTCACTCGTACGTTTTTGTTGTTGATTCGGATGTTGATTGTCTTGTTGTCCTCTGTTCTGGACAGTACTTCGTACGGTCCATTGTAGAGAGGAACAAGTGTTTTCCGAAACGGAGTGCTGCGTAGAAATACGTGTGTAGCATTTTTGAGCTCTTTATGGATGAAAGGCTGTCGCGTCTGCAATCTCGGTGTGACTGGTTTGATTTGTTGCATTTTACGTACTAAGTCCTGGACATAGCTCGTTGTGGGTTGTTTGTCGTCTTTGTTGTATTAATGGAAAATGTCGCTCGGTAATGTTAAAGTCTTCCCGAATACGAGCTCTGCGGTCGAGGCATTTAGATCCTCTCTATGTGCGGTGCGGAAGCCTAACATGATCACTGGTAGAGCTTTGCTCCACCCGGTGTCATGTGACATTAATGCGGCCTTGAGTTGTCTGTGGAGGCGTTCCACCATGCCGTTGGCTTGGGGGTGATAAGCGCATGTTCTGTGTCGGCTGATATCGAGTCGTTGCATCATTTCCCCGAATAGTAGGCTTTCAAACTGTCTTCCTTGGTCGGTTATAACTGTGGTGGGGACGCCGTATCGGGCTATCCACCCGTGTAGAAGTGCGTCGGCAGTTTTCTCCGCTGTGATATCTGTGATGGGGATGACTTCGGACCAACGTGTAAATCTATCGATAACAGTAAGGGCATATCTATATCCTTCTGAGGACGGCAGTGGTCCAACTATATCCACGTGGATGGTGTCGAAGCGATCTTCGGGAGGTTTGAAGGATCCTAGCGGTGAAATTGTGTGCCGGTGGACTTTGTTTTTCTGACATTCGAAGCAGGTGCTTGTCCATCGTTTAATGTCCTGGTTAATTTGAGGCCAAAAATATTTATTTTTTATCAATCGTGATGTGGTTTTTTGGCCTGGATGTGATAAGTTGTGAATTTCATCGAAGATGGTTTTCTGGAGATCCACTGGAATTAAGGGACGGCCTGCCTTGCAGATTAATGTTAAATCTGAATTGGGGATTGTCTCCTTTGTATACCATTGCGGTTTTGAAATTAATAGTTGCTGAATTTCTGGGTCTTCGAGTTGGAGTTGTGCGAATTTGGTAGTGTCATTTAGTAATGTTACTACTTCGATTCGGAACAGGGCGTCGGCAACGATGTTTTCGTTTCCTTTTATATGCTGTATATCGGTCGAAAATTGTGCAATAAATTGGAGTTGATTTAGTTGTTGTGGAGGTAACTTTTCCCGCTTTTGGTGAAATGCGTGGGTTAACGGTTTGTGATCTGTGTAGATCGTGATTTGGAAACCTTCAAACCAGTGTCTGAAGTGTTGGACACTCTCATAAATTGCTAAGAGTTCGCGGTAATAGGCCGGCATTTGACTTTGCTTCGCATTTAATTTCTTGCTGAAGGAGGAGAGGGGTTGCCACTCCTGATTTACCTTTTGTTGTAGGCAAGATCCTACGTGAGTCGCGGAGGCGTCGGTAAATAGTGCCAGCGGCGCGTCGCTGCGTGGGTGTATCAGGGTTACTGCGTTCGCCAGACTCTCCTTGCAGTCTATGAAGGCTGCCTTTAGGGTGTCGGTCCATGGAAATAGCTTCGTTCCGTCTTTCCTTCCACCGGAGATGGCGTCGACCAGAGCGGCTTGGGGTACAGCTGCTTTTGGGATGAAACGTCTGTAAAAGTTCAAAATCCCAAGGAATCGTCGCATACCTCTCACGGTGGTGGGCTGGTCCATTGCGCGCAGCGCGCTAACTCGATCTTCTGGCGGACTAATGCCTTTGGCGTTGATTGTGTATCCGAGGAACGTCAGTTTGTTGACGCCGAAGGTCGACTTCTGCATGTTGACGACGATTTCGTGTTCTCGCAGCCTCTGGAATAGCGTCTCCAGGTGGTGCTTGTGGTCCTCTGCGTTCTTGCTAAATACAAGAATGTCATCAATATGTATACACAAATGATAGCCCAGCGGTCACTTGGTCCATGAACCGCTGGAAAGTTTGCGCGCTACTCTTAAGGCCGAATGGCATTTGTAGATATTCGAACGAGCCTATTGGGGTCACTATGGCCGTTTTTTCGATATCGGATGAGTTCACCGGTATCTGGTGATACGCTTTTACAAGATCTATTTTGGAAAATATTTGCGATCCCGCTAAGTTGTTGGCAAAATCGTGAATGTGGCGCATCGGATATGCGTCTGGCACAGTTCGGTCATTCAGACGTCGGTAGTCTCCGCATGGGCGATATGTACCGTCGGGTTTTTTAACCAAATGGAGTGGTGATCCCCATGGGCTACGGGAGTGTCGGACGATGCCGGCTCGAACTAGGTTTTCGAATTCGTTCTTGACGATTTTCAGATGTTAAATTTCGCGTTCGAAATTTCATTGTGGATCTTTAATTGATCATCGGGACGAGTCAATAAGACGACCTCGATCTTAACCACGCACGAATCATTTTCGGGTGGTAATTGGACGGACGCGGTAAATGCTGATGCTGATCGACGCCGTTCGCAGATGCCAGAGATTGCAGCCGTGCTGACTTCTGCAGGGACCCTCCTCTACGGCTTACCATGGTCTGTCATCTTGAGAGGTATTGTGCGATTGTTGGTGAATGTTAAAACCAACATCGTATTGCGCTTGCGCGTCACTAAGTAATTGGCATCAGTTATCCAAAGAGCACGAACTCTGGACTAAATCAGTGCCATGACTGAACTCTGTTGCTCATAGAATTATGCCATGTAAATTCAGTGAATTGTTGTAATTAAAAGAAAGTTCAATTAAATTATTAATTAGAGAGAATTAGAATTAAAGCCAGTGTATAACCTTGTTTAAAAGAAATGTATGTGTAATTGTTGCTTAGATCGGAGTGGAGTTAAAACCAGTGAATGGTTATAGTTATGATAAAGGTAGATAAAATTGCTAGTTAGTAAATTATGGTTAAAGCCAGTGTAATTTAGTGTGTCTTTTTGGTGGGAATGACGTCACTTTGGCGTTAGTGTCTATATGAATGCTTGATTTCCATTTGTGTCTTTTGGGGGAAAATAA
>NNCF01129487.1:208003-227329 GCA_002313205.1 Laupala kohalensis
TTAAGTTATGTTTTAAGATACATTGAAACATAATTCAATTCAAACAATACGTGAAAAGGAGGAAGCTCTCGAATGCGATCCAGAATCATGAGCGTTCTGTTTATCATGTCAATTCGTTTATTTCCTGGAAAGATTTACTTAAAATATTAAATTTATCTTCAACAATAGATAAAATTAATCAATATGGTATGGATAAGGTAACTGAATGCCTTTTAAGTGATTATTTCAAAGAATCGTAGATGTGATTCTGTTTTTGGCATGCAACAATCTTCCGCTTCAGGGCACAGGTGAGAAGATAGGGTCTCTTAATAATGGAAATTTTCTAGGCTTAATTGAATTATTAAGTAAATATGACTCTGTGTTGATGGATCATTTAACAAAAATAAAAAATTCAAAAAACAGAATTGTGCATCATTTGGCGCATAGGTCACAGGAACAGATTATTTCTGCGCTTGGTAACGAAGTGCTTAACAAAATTAAAAATAACATAAACGCAGCTACATATTTTAGTATCCAAATGGACTGTACCGCTGATATTTCTCATAGAGAACAGGCTTTAATCATTATAAGGTATGTAAACTTCGAAGAAAATAGATTTATAATAAATGAATCGTTTATAGGATTTGTTGATGTAGCTGATGTAACTGGTGAAAAACTTGCAAATGCCTTATTACAAAAAATAAATGAGTTAAGCTTAGATATTAAAAATTGTAGAGGGCAAGCATATAATAATGGTAGTAACATGAAAGGAAAGTATAAGGGCGTTAAATCTAGAATAATAGCTTTAAATCCTCTTGCGGTTTATGTTCCTTGCTTATCACATTCTTTCAATTTGTTAATATGTGATTGTAAAATGTTTTTTGAAATATTACAACGTTTATACTGCTTATTCGCTGCATCAACAAAAAGATGGGAAATTTTACAAAAGCATCTTAAAGTCACCCTTAAACCATTATGCAATACTCGTTGGGAGGCTAAAATAGATTCTGTTAAGGCTGTGTATATACAGTTTAAATAAATTTGTAATGCTTTGGAGGAGTTTATCGATAAAGGTATGATAATATAGCAATATCTGAAGCCAATAGTCTTTTAGGTCTAATACAAGAAATGCCATTTATCTTATCCCTAACAGTATGGTTCGCAATCTTATCCAAGATTAATCCTATCAATAAAATATTTCAAGGAGAAAATATTGTTCTTGACGTGGCTTTGAATTTAATTAATATAATTAGAGCTGAAATTGAAGATTTAAGACCAAAGTTCGACATGTATTTGGACGAAGCAAAAAGTTTTGCACATAAATTAGGCCTTTCGAAACATGTCTACTGAACACTTAAATTCACTTGCTATTTTAAGTATTGAAAGGGAAATTGTAAAAAACTGTAACTTTTCTGAAGTAATTGTCGTACTAGTGAAAACAAAGACGTGCTCTAATTAATTTTTTTTTGGAATATATAAAAAGTTTGTTTTTTTAACTTAATTAAAAATAAGGGGCCCCTAATTTGTTTCTTGCACCGGGGCTCCCAAAAATCGGCCAGCCCTGGTTATTAAGGAAGTTTTTGTGTATTTTCTTTTGTATATTGGTGTATTTTTAGGACAGGTATGATCTTAAATCTTAACCATTTACATATTTTCATTTATTTGATATTTATTGGGATAAAATTAGATTGGCTTTTCTAAATTTCTTCTCTTTTTTATTTTAGATTCAAATAAAATAAACCCATAATGAGTGAAAAAAAGCAAAAGAATATTCTGCATATCTTTAGTAATTCAAAAAGAATTGAGAACAATAATAATAATATTAGAATACTTCACCTAACTGTGAACTGATCAATAAATCAGACTCTCCACAGTCTTCATCAGGCACCATTAGGAAAAACGTTGGAACGGGAGGTGGAGAGAAGAAAAAGCGCAAAGTATCAGGAAAATATCATTACTACTACTTAAAGTTTGGATTCATTGAAGAACCTGACAGTGAGCTGGATCCACAGCCTCTCTGTGTTGTATGTTCTGAAAGCTTATCTAACAATGCATTAAAACCTTCCAAACTTGAAAGACACTTGAATTCAAAACACCCGGATTTAGCAAAAAAAAACGCTAGAATATTTTAAAAGAATGTTTGAAAATCTGCAAAAGCAAGCTACTGTTTTAAGAAAAATGACCATGGAAGATAAATCATTACTAAAGGCTTCCTATCTCATGGCAAATCAGTTCGCAAAATGCAAAAAGCCATACACGATTGGAGAAGAATTAATTAAGCCTTGCATGGTAAAAGCCTGTGAACAGATTTTGGGAATGCAAGCTGTTCAGAAATTGAAAGTAATTCCTATGTCTACTAATACTATCAAGCGCAGAATCGAAGATATGGCCGAAGACATTGAAAATCAGATAATAAAAATGGTGAAAAATTCATCAATTTATTCAATACAACTAGACGAATCTACAGACATTACAAACAAAGCACTCCTTCTTTGTTTTGTGAGGTTTTATGAAGGAGAGTTATATGAAGAACTACTTTGTTCACTTAATTTGCCAGGTAGAACAACCAGCTCTGAGATTTTTGAAGCTCTTAATAGTTATTTCCGGGAACATGAAATTGACTGGAAAAAATGTATTGGGATATGCACAGACAGTGCCACAAATATGACTGGACATCTTTCAGGAATTGTTGCAAAAGTGAAGAATGTTGGTCACCCAGACATTTTATCTACACACTGCATTATACATCGAGAACAACTTGCAGCGAAAAAAATGTCCCCAGAACTACACGAAGTATTATTAAATGTCATTGAAATTATAAAGGAAATTCAACACAAAGCACTCAATTCTCGAATATTTCAGGCACTTTATGAAGAAATGGGTTCAGAGTATACTCATCTTCTTCGTCATGCTGAAGTGAGATGGCTGTCGAGGGGCAAAATACTGACCCGACTATTCACCTTGTGGGAAGAAGTCAAATTATTTTTCCTTGAACAAAATAATCCGAAATTGCAAAAATTCTTGTCCAACAATGAATGGCTAACAAAGCTTGCATACCTGTCAGATATTTTTTCCCTGTTAAATGAACTAAACATATCCTTGCAAGGACAACTTAAGGACATGTTCACACTACGAAGTAAAATGGATGCATTTCAAAATAAAATATTACTGTGGCAAATGCGGTTGGTTGAAGATGATCTACAAATGTTTCCTAATTTTGATGAATACATGAAGGAAAATGATGTTAACCAGCAAGTAGTAACACTAGTTAAAAAGCACTTGGAATCACTTACAGAATCTTTTGCTCATTATTACCCAAAGAATGAAGATCCCAGACATGGTAATATGTGGATAATAATTTGAAGCGAAAATTCAGGATAATAATTTAAGCATGCATCTAAAAGAAAGCCTCATCGACCTATCGTCCGACGAAACTCTCAAATTTAAATTTCATTCATCCTTATCAAGATCTCAGTTTTGGCTTTCCATAAAAAGTGAATACCCTTTTCGTAGTGAACAGGCTATAAAAATTCTGATTCAATTCTCCACAACTTATTTATGTGAAAAGGCCTTTTCATCTGTCACAGCCATCAAAACATGGTACCGATCTCAACTTGAAATAAATGCAGTTCTCCGTATTGCAGTAACAACATTGGAACCATATATCCACAATCTTATTTCAAGCAGGAACATCCATCACACTAGGAATGTATAATGCTAAAAGTTTGATATACTTAAACCATTTTTTAATTGTTTTGTTTTTACAGTTTTTGTTAATTTTGTTTATTTTATTATGGTTTATTAATAAAATTTTCATAATTTGGTTACAATTTATAGTTTCATTTTATTAACTAGATACATTTTATGTGTTCCTAGATCACAATTTCTTTAATAAATATATTTAACACTTAAAAAATCCTATTAGTGGTCCGCGGGATTTAAATTATGAATTTACTGGTCCGTGAGGTCAAAAAGTTTGGCGACCGCTGCTATAATTCATTTTTTATTATGGTTAGGGGGTAGGGAGTGGAGGAGGGGGTAGGTAGGTTTAGTCATTAGGACGTGTCCTGAAATTTTTTAACAGCACCCACTGTCCTTCATGAATGGGAGTAAGTACCCTTCCTTTATTTACTTTGTCTAATTCCAACTGAGAGTTTTCTAAATTATACCTTCTAGCTTCATTGTGAGCTAACTGCAAATTCCTTACTAACACGTCCGAAAATGACTGCTCATCCTTATACCGTTCCGTGTTTAACGACAGTACGGCGTCCCATGGTAGAGATAATTCTCGCCCATACACCAAGAATGCTGGACTAAACCGTGTTATTCTATGCCTCGCATTTCGGTAAACAAATAACGTGAACTGGAGATGGTTATCCCAGTCCCGATGATCGTGGTTCACGTAACATGAATTTACCGAAGCGAAGGACTGGTGAGCTCGCTCCAACTTCCCATTCGCCGCCAAGTTATACGCCGACGTGAATATTTGCTTCACACCAAGTATCCCGCAAACTTCCTTCATCAGCATGGACGTGAAGTTCGTTCCCCTGTCAGTGAGGAGCAGCTCTGGCACTCCGTGGGGACACACTACTTGTTCGACAAACGCCCGGGCCACTATCTCTGCCGACTGGTCCGGTATTGCGATTGCCTCAGGGTAACGCGTAAAATGATCTTGACAAGTCAAGATATATTTGTTCCCGCGATCTGAACAAGTAAGTGGTTCCACTATATCCAGTGACACCTTTCCAAACGGCTTCGAAGCCTTTGACGCCACTTGTACGGGAGGAGGCTTCTTTACTCCTTTCCTTGCTTTACAAATCAAACACTTCTGCACGTACCACTTTACGTGTCCATACGACCCTGGCCAGTTAAAAAACCTTCGTACCATATCCAAGGTAGCAGTAAATCCCCTGTGACCTGCCAAAGGGTTATCATTACACCAGCTCAAAATATGCTGCCTCATCGACAAAGGTGCGCATATTGACGTGACTGGCTCCGGAGGCGGTGTGTGTATTCTACACAATACTCCCTGCACATTTAAGAAATAACCTAATTTTTTTCTCAAGAGCTAATTGAAATTTGTTTTTTAAATTTGGACACCTCCTCTGTTCAGTTCTTATCCGCTACATATCCCAATTTGGTTCATAATCCTCCCCCACCCCAGAAATTGCCCATACACCCCTGTGTATTCGGGAAAGTGCGTCCGCATGTGGAATTTGCACCCCAGGTCGATACTGTACCGAGAATGTATACTCGGACAGCTCCATCACCCACCTGGCCAATTTCGGGTTCGGATCTGACTGTGTCAGCAGCCATTTTAATGCTTTATGATCTGTTACTAACACCATGGCCGACCTAGCAAATACACACGAAATTTTCTAACCATTTCCAAGACAGCTAGGCACTCCATCTCAGTAGCACTGAACCGACTTTGCTGCAACGACAGTTTTTTACTCGCGCAAGCGATTAGATGTTCGCCGTTGTCAAGTTGCTGCGAAGGCACACCTCCAATGCCCACTGGTGACGCATCCCTTGTTAACACGAATGGTCTGGAGATATCTGGAAACCGCAGAACCGTATGCTGAGTCAGAGCCTTTTTCAACAATTCAAAAGCCTCCTGATGTTGAGACTGCCACGAAAATTTAACTTTTTTCCTCGTAAGATCTGACAAACAACTAGCTATTTCCGAAAAATTTCTAATAAACTTGCGATAGAATCCCGCCAACTCTAAAAAAGATTGAACCTCTTTCACACACTTCGGAACGGGAAACGCTCGAATTGCTTCTATTTTCTCCTCTTCTGGTCTCAACCCCGTTTGCGATAAGGCATGTCCCAAAAATTTGACTTCTTTTTAAAAAAACTGACATTTGCTAGGTTTTAATTTCAAATTTGCCTTCCTCAATCTCTTAAACACTTCTCGGAGCCATTCCAAGTGGTCTTCCATATTCATATCGAAGTATATCATCCAGATACATTATGCATCCCTTATTTATCATCCCCTTCATGACAATAGACATTAGTCTCATGAACACCGCTGAACCATTGCATAAACCGAAAGCCAATCTGTTACACTGGTAATGGCCAGTAGGAGTGGAGAACGCAGCAAAAGGTTTACTTTGCTCTTCCACTTCCACCTGCCAATACCCACTACATAGATCCAAGGATGAAAACACATTCGCCTGTCCCAACTGATAGAAGGCTTCATCCATATTAGGCAAAGGGAATACTTCTTTCCTGGTCACGCTGTTTAATGCCCTGAAATCTATACACGGCCTGTACTGTACTTGTTCTCCGGGCTTAGCTTTTTTCTTCACCAAAATTATTGGTGAGGCCCACGGACTGTCGGATTGCGATATTATGCCCTGTTCTAACATTTCCTGTATGGACTTTTCCAACACGGGCCGTTGCGCAAGCGGTACTCGATATGGTTTTTTCTTAATCGGTCTGTAATCCTCTACCCGTATGGTGTGCGAGACTATATTTGTACAGCCCAATTTATTCCTTCCCCATACAAAGATGTCTGAGAATTCCTCTAATAATTATTCCATGCTCTTTTTAATCTCCCAAGGAACCGCTTGTAACGTAAACTGATCTAAAAAGTTCCCCTGCTCCTTCTCTTGGTCGGACCATACGTAAGGCTCCCTTTCACATACGCATACTTCATAATTTTTTCCCATCACCACCTCGTAGTCCACTCCTCGTTCAGTTCTTAAGTTTTCTTCTTTGTGAGATGAGTTCACACATATTACCGGTATTGTTTGTCCAGTGTCAACTACACATAAATTCGGATCTATATTATTTGCTAGAGCCTCCTTAATTAATACCTCCACACCTACATCTTCATTTATCTTCACTCGAACCATTTTTAATGAATTTGGTACTAATAAAACTCCCTCAGCTAACCTGACTGATTTACCCTGATCCATAATATCTTTTCTTTGAATACACGAGCTTTTCCCCGAAATCCCAACTACGTTTTCACTTTCAACCTTAGCGACTTGTTCACTGACCACTGTTTTATCAAAGATTCTCGGACTTTGTCTCACTTGCTCAAACTCTTCTGAAAATTCAATCTTATTTACACATAATAGCTCCCACGGGTAACTATTCACACAATAATTTCTCCCACAAATATCTTCTTCCCCAGGTACCAATGTATCCGATTGCCCGGTGGTCCCGGTAACTATTCCAGCTTCTATGTTCTGAACACATTGACCTGCTTCCCGGACCCTTGTCATACTTTCTCTGCCTGCCTGGCCACCATCTGTAGACATCCCTGGCCCCTCAGCATCAACCGTGTTCCCCTGCTCTATCAGCCAACATATTCCTGAAGCCTGGAACTCATTTACTCGTTTTCCTGAATTCCCAGAATTGTTCTCTTGACATACTTCATTCACACTGTTAAAACGATCGTCAGCTACTTGACTCACTTTGTTTTGCTCGCTGCTGTCTAAACAATATTTCATAACTATTGGACTCAATGGCTCTTCCAATTTCTCAACTTCCTGCCTACACTCTGCATCAAATATTTCTCAACTGCTTAGATGCACATTAACCACTTTAATCTCTGAACTATTACTCGTAACTACTAGTGGAGTTTGCAAATTTTCTGAGATTTTTTCATCTAGATCCCCCAACAAATCTATTTTTTCATCATACGGATGCACGATATTCTCATTATGCTCGTCATTATTTATCACATTAATATCTTCATTTGTTTCCGAAGAAAACAATGGCACTACATGCCCTTCTGACAAAATAATTGTCTTATTGCCTGGACAAATATAACTGTTAAATTTCTTTAAAAAATCTAAACCGATTATGCCATCATATTGATTCGATTCTAATTGCATTATTAATAAATCATGTTCATATTTCTTTCCTTCTATTTCTAATTCCAACAATCTTTGTCCATATACGTTCAACTTGTGTCCTGACGCGCTGGTTATATTTTGCGTATATTTTCTTAATGGAAGAACACCGAAAGGAAACTTTTTAGCGTCCAAAATCGTCACTGCTGATCCTGTGTCAATTAAAAAATGAAACATTTGACCCCATATCTTCACCTCTAATTTTAAGCCTGGAACCGGTTGAACAGCGAAAATTACTGACTCTTTTGCGGAACAACCGGTAGAATGGAGTTTTTTTCACATGTCAAAGGAAAATGCCCAGCTTCCCCGCAAAGCACACACATTTTAAATCGACATTCTTGAATTTCATGTTGTTTCCCACAAATTATACATTCCTTTGACCTCATTCTACAGCTGTTGGTGAAATGCCCACCCATTCCACAATTATAACACCTCGGCAGTTTCTTACGCGATTGTGCGTATGTGCTGTTGTCGCTCCTGCCCGCCGTCTGCCTACCGCTGACGTTGCGCGGCAAGGCCGCTGGCGGCCGCTCTGCTGCATGTACAGCCGCTACTGAACTCGTTCGTTCGCCGTACGTTGAATAACTTTTAATTAATTGTTCTTCAGATAATGCAAATATCTCAGCTTGCAACATGGTCCTGGGTTCCCTTATCGTAAGAAAACGCCCTAATTCTGGCTTCAATCCCGATAGAAATTGAGCTAAAAGCCTCTCATCGAACAAGTCTTCTAACAATTGTTTCTCCATATTCTCAAAGGAAAGTAGCAATTTTCTACAGATCCCTCTTAAACGTGTTGCAAATTCCATAACCCCTTCATTCTGTCTTTGGCTACAATTTGTGAATAATTTTTGCAGTGCAATTCTCGAAATTTTTGTCAAAAATCTATTTTTAAGTCCTATAGTAAAATCTCCGTAATTATCCCAATAATGTGGATTATATTCTAAAAATGTGGCCACTGTGCCGCTCAGCCTTAACCTAGCTGCTGCTAGAGTCTGTTGTTCACTCCAACCATTACAATGACTGATAATCCCAACTCTATCCAAAAAAGTTTCGATGGACACTTCATCGTCCCCAGAAGTGTCCATATATATCACTATATGTCACATATAGTGAGTGTGGCAACACTGTCATGACATTACTTAAGGAACTTGTAAGACCGGGGGTAGAGCAGTACCGGTGCCTTAGACATCACATGTTGTAAAGTGTACGCAAAATATAATAAAAATACTACATGAAATGCATCAACAACGCATTATCATTACATGGCACAGTCGGTAGGACTCCGAAGTAAATTGGTAGAACGTGTGAACAAAGAAACACGAGATTTCTAAGTGTTTGTGGCAAGCACGAGACGTTTGCGGTGTCGTTGTCGACCGGGTCTACAGAACACGGTCAGAAGCAATGACTGAACCCCCTCAGTCAACGCAAGGTATGGCTCATCAACTCAATTCGCAACCACCACCGCCACTATCATTTGAAGGTAACATTGCAGAAAACTGGGAAAGGTGGTATAACAAGTTTAATGTGTACATGAAAGCAACAGAAAGTGATGAAAAGTGTGACATCATCAAAATTACCATCTTCTTGCACGTGGCTGCTGATGAGGCACAAGATAGATTTGAAACTTTTGGACTCAGTTGTGAACAATCTAAAAAGTATGATATAATAATTAAAACGTTTAGTGACTTTTCTGTTCCTAAGAAAAGTGAAACGGTTTGCAGACACATTTTTAATCTGCGGAACCAAAGGCAAGGAGAGTCGCTCGACGACTTCCTGAAAATGCTGAGTGTCGATTGTGCATTTGATGAACTACGTGACAACTTAATAAGAGACAGAAATATTTGTGATATTCTTAATACACAACTAAAAGATCGCCTACTTAGAGAAGATTATTGAACGCAAGACAAATGTATCAGAATGTGCAAGACGTCGGAGTTGGCTAGTCACCAGCTTCAAGCGTTACAAACAAGAAGTACAATTAACGCCGTACGGAAGAATGAAGAATTAAAGCGTCTTGCAGCCACTAAACAAAAGAATGACAAATCTCAACACTGCAGCCACTAAGTAGAGTCAAGCGGCGTCGAGAGCAACATGCAGCAGATGTGAACAGAAACACCCCCGGAAGTCCAGCGTATCAAAAGTTATGTAAAATTTGTAATAAGTTAAATCATTTTGCAAAGGTATGGAAAAATAAAAACAGAATTAATGCAATTGAAAATATATCTAAGGACCAAGTTGAATTATCTTTGGGTGTTATAATATTATCACATGAGTCGAAAAAGATTAACTCAGTGAAAACAAAGTGGATAGAAAAAGTAAAAATAATTGAAGTTAACAAAGTAGTTGACTTTAAACTCGACTCAGGGGCAGAATGTAATGCAATTGGTGTGCATGAATTTAAAAAACTACATTTAGATGATAAACTAAGTATGACCAACACAAAACTGTTTAATTACGAAGGATCTCAAATGAATGTAGCAGGGAAAGTAAATTTACTGTCAGAGAGAAAAGGAAAATTTCAAATGTTAGAACTATATGTAATTAAAGATATTACAGCAGTTCCTGTCATTGGCTTGGAAACAATTGAACAGTTGTACCTACCAAAAAAGTAGATTATGTGGAAATGCAAAATAGTGAACTGTATGTTATAGTCAAAAGTAATAAAGATTTGTTTGATGGTATAGGCAAATTATATTACAAATATGATTTTAAATTGAAAGCAGGTTCTGTGGGCAAGGTGGAACCTTGTCGTAAAGTCCCCTTTAAACTGTTAGATGCATACAAAAACAATTGATTGAAATGGAAAAAACCCGAATCATTGAAATAATTGACGAGTGTACAGATTTTGTCAATCCAGTCATTTTAGTTAAGAAACCAGATAACGCATTAAGAATTTGTCTTGATCCCCAGTATTTAAATTCTTGCTTGTTAAGGAAACATTATAAACTTCCTACGTTTGAGGAAATAGCAGGACGAATCAATAACGCCAAAATATTTACAAGATTAGATGCCTCGAAAGGTTTTTGGCAAGTAGAATTGGGTGAGGAAAGTAAAAAGAAGACTACATTTTAGACTCCATTTGGACGTTACTGGTTTTTACGAATGCCATATGGAATTAAGACTACACCAGAAGTTTTCCATAGGTTATATGCAGATATATTTAAAGATTTGCCAAATATTGCAATTTACATTGACGATATTATTGTGTGGTCAGAAAATGAAAAAGAACATTGTCAGATTGTAAAACAAGTCTTTGAAAGAGTAAGACTAAATGGTGTTAAGTTTAATTATAAGAAATGTTTTTTTGGTGTAAATAGATTAGGTATTTAGGACATGTTTTTACTAATAATGGCATAGAAGTAGACAAATGTAAAGTTACAGCGGTGTTAGAAATGGAAATGCCCAGTGATACCAAAGCTTTAAAAATATTTATAGGGATGACCACATATCTCGCAAAATTTGTACCTAATTTGACATACTTAACAGAGCCAATGAAAGAATTGGTTAAAAGTAAGGGAAAATTAAAATGGTCAGAAGAGCAAATGCAAGCGTTCAATAATAATAAATACAAACAAACGTGTACCCCTGTGTTGCAATATTTTAATGTAAATAGTGATTGTGTCATAAATGTAGACGCCTGTGCAACAGGTGTTGGAGCAGTTTTGCTACAAAACAATTTGCTAGTGGCCTATGTATCCAAGGCATTAACAGCCACACAGAGAAATTGGGTTCAGATAGAAAAAGAAATATATGTAATTGTTTTTGGGTGCGAACGCTTTGAGCAATTTATATTGAGTAAACCTCTTAAAGTGGAAAGTGACCACAAGCCTCTTATTCCAATTATGCAAAAAAACATTACAGGAATTCCAGTTAGATTACAAAAGATGAGAATGAGACTTCAAAGATTTGATTTGAAAGTAGAATTTAAAGCAAGTACAGATATTGTGATAGCTGACACACTATTGCGTGCTCATTTAAAACATGCCGAAGACGATGTAGATGAAAATTTCCATGTTTTAGAAATTAAAATGTTAGAAAATATGAGTGACAAAAGACGTGCAGAATGTGTGTATGAACTTAATGAGATAATGAGTTACAAATGTTATCACACTACATTCAATCAGGATAGCCAAAATAAATTAAAGATATACCAAATGAAATCAAAGCCTATCATATGTATCATTCATTTATTTTTGAATATAAAAGTTTAATGTTCAAAGAGAACTCCATTGTTTTTCCCAGATCACTGAGAAAAAGTATTATAGAGAAATTACATTATTGTCATTTAGGTACTGAAAATGCAAAATCCAGAGCTAGGAATTTAGTTTTTTGGCCAGGTATGAATAGAGAAATAGAGAATACTATTAAAAATTGTAAAGTATGTTTGAAATTCAAGAAAGTCAAGCTTCAGAGACATTGAGACCGAGTGAAGTCCCAAGTAGTGTCTGGGAAGTGGTTGGTGCGGAACTTTTTTACCTCCACCAATGTGCTCTCTTGATAGTCATAGATTATTTTTCAAAGTATGCAGAGGTTATACCACTAAAAGATGAAAGTACAGAATCAATAATTAAAGCGTTCAAATCCTGCTTTAATAATAATAATATTTTATTGAACCACATATATCATAACAATGATGTATGGCGAGTCATAGTACTAACAACAATAACAATATTTACATATAAGAATAACAACATTATAATAATTTTGATATATTTGCTTTGTACGATGAGGCATTCCTCTGCTTGTCAGATCAGATAACGGACCCCAGCTTAACAGTACAAAATGCAAAGAATTTGCAAATTCATGGAATTTCATTCATATTACTTCGAGTCCAGGATATCCTAAAAGTAAAGGAGTGTCTCATCCACAGACTATTACAGATGGGAATCTCCCATACTTACAAATGGAACAGTGTTTTGCGCGACATCTGGCGGAACGGCTACAGGTTAGGTTAGTAGCGCCAGTAACCGCTAGGTCTCCTTCCTCCTCCCCTTTCCAAAACCACAATCCATCGTACAATCCTACCTGTCGTAGCTTTATGCTTCGAATTTATTTCATAATTCACACATCACTCTGAAATTATTTCAAAGAAAGGAATAGTGCTGAAAGAAAACATGGGATTTGCATTTTTAAATTAATACATTTCTTATAAGTATTTTTGTGAAATACACTATTATTAAATTTTAGCACATGAAATAAACCTTTTGAAGCACATAAAAATCTCATTTATTAGTTTCATAATAAATGTATACATCACATTAAATAAATACTTAAAACTATTTATTTAGTGGCCGGATCATACATTCCCAGCCATGTTGAGCACAATGCTTATAACCAACAAAGCCATAAAGCAACTGAAGATTTGCTTAAAGGTCATCGTGTGTTACACAAATCGCATGAACCATTGTATCACCAACTACTTCTTCAAGTCTGCAATTTACAATGATTATCAGAAACAAAGTAGATCTCTCACATCTTCACCATTTGTATAAAACAGTACTTAAAGAAAAATTCAGGATGCATTACCAAACAAGAAACCACATTTTCGTAACTCCACGTGGAAAATAAATGCATATCATTAATTTTCTAATAATAATGTATTCTAATAATGATAGCAAGTAAGGTTTACAGTCTTTCATTCTTGGGAAAACAGAAGAAATATTCCCCACAGCCACTTGCACTAAAGCATTGTTTAATACAACATACATGCTTCCTCGACATTTTCTCGTTGCCGCCAGTGTCACAGTATTCGCGCTAGTACACCTACTTTGTTCCAATGTTGTGCTAGTCCATGCTCACAGACTATAAACCAGACTCCCCTCTTCCATACTAACGCTGCGTTAACAGGTTTCAGCGCTCCTAACATTATTTCATGCGCACTAGTCCGAGCCTAGTTCTAAATGCGGCCACCAGGGCGCGTAACAGTTCCCGATTCCCTTCCCCTCCCACGCCCTTAACGGTCAGCACTCCCTTCCAGGTACTCTACCCCCCACTCCCACGATCTCATGCTTCATAATTTCACAATAATTTAGCTGAAAATACTTTCCCTACAAAAATTAACATTTGTGAATAGTTAACACGATGTATAACTGAAATATTTTACTACACATATGAAATAGAAAATGAAAACAGGACACAATTGACAGGAAATTTATATAGTGAACATACATACTTGCTCTTAATTCTATTTATTCATAATAAAGATTACAGGATATTCTCATATGAATGGAAATATACAATCCTGTGTACAAAAATGGGGTATAATTGTAATACGGTACTCATTTATTTATATCCACCAACTATTCGTATCAATAATAAATAAATAAATGAGACTGATAAAACAAGTCACATGAGAAAAGCTGTCATAGAAAGGCTGTATAGAAAGCAGTCAATCGAATCCTGGTTTTGCTTTAAGCCACAGTGGTGTATAAATACCTCTGCTCATTGCATGAGAGAATTACATGCCACAAATCTAATGAAGGTCAAGTAGAAATAATTGATATTGAAATGATGACAATTCACCAGCACCATACCTCCCAATGCGATACATGTATCATAGAATGAACTAGTTACAATAATCTATGAAGAAACCATACGATTTTCATTTATACAAGTTGAATATCATTCTGTTTAACAAATGAGAAAGGCGTTAATCAAATGGGAGAAGAATAACTCTAGCAGACATTCAGTAGGTGTCTTGAAAAGGTAACATTAAAATGACAATTAAATGAAGACAATCAGCCAGTACCACCTAACAATATTCTACCAACATACAGCCCCAGCAGAGGCGCAGGTGGTAGTGTTGTTGCTCAACATCAAGTCATCCCAGGTTCAATTCCCGATGAGGCCAGAAAATTTGTATCTTTTCACACTAGCTTCAATAGCATGCTACATTTCCCATTTCCAAATACAACAATATTTTTTAAAATCTGTCTGAAGATTTTCCATTCTACAAACTGTATATCAATCCATTAAGGAAGTGGGAGAGGTCTGTCAACCATAGAATATCTGTCAGAAGACTGACTTCACAATAAGAAATTCACAAAATTTGTACCAATGCCAATGTTAATTTTAAAGAAAAGTTTACCGTATAACCTTTTATGTATCCATAGGATAACGTGACTAGATTTATCAGTCTCATGGTTAAAAAAACCATTACCTACAATATACTATACCTTTCATAAACTATCAGTGAAAGTTTCATTAAATAACACTATGATTTAGGAAACCAAAAGAAGTCACAATTCACCAAGTTGTAAATAAACAATGTGGAAATAATTTTTTTTTAAATTCAAGTTCACATTAAAACATAAAAAGAAGATGGCTAAATTAAAAATGTAACTCTTCTACACACTACATCTTGTACTTGAACATGTTCGAACACTTCTCTACCAAGACACCAACACAAGAGTACAAACCATGTTAACAATAAAATACATATCTACTGATGTAGGTCACTCTCTCCACTTTCAATTTAAAAAATTAATTAATTATGAAAATTATTGTGGAATGAGAGGTATCCTGCCTTCATAATCTTGGATCAGACAGAATTTGAACCAGTTTCACCAGAGGTAGAAGACTAGTATGCCATACCACCTTCAACAATGATACTAATAATTCAAACTACATGCCATCCATGATGTGATAGGCCCACTGATTTGTACATCCAACTCTGCACATTCACCAGTTAATCGATTCAAGAATCTTATCGACTCCTTCAACCTTATTACTACGATAAACGACCCCACTCGCCCCACCGACTCATCTCAAACATTGCTAGATCAAATTATAGTCAACAATGGAATCTCGTATCACTCTGAAGTGTTTATCGCCGGATACAGTGATCACCTAGCTCAAGTACTGACTATTAAAAATAAACTAAAACCGCTTAAAATCCTTTACAAATTTACAAGAGAGTTTAATGACATAAATAAATCCATATTTATAAATTATTTGCGTGAAGAAACATGGAAAGATGTTTACAATTGCCAAAACACCGACGACAAATTCAATGTATTTATCTCAACATTCCTAAAACATTACAACTCTAGTTTTCCCATAAAACGCAAGTTAATTAACACAAAAAAATACAATAGATGGATCACCCTAGGGATAAGAATTTCTTCAAAAAACAAACGCCGTTTATATTATCTTTCAAAACGCTATAACCAGCCACCCGAATTCCATAATTATTTTCGTAAATATAAGACTATTCTCCGAAAAGTAGTCTATGCAGCTAAAGTTATGGAAAACGACAGGCATATACTAAAATCGAACAACCGGATGAAAGCCATGTGGAATATTGTTAACAATTACACGTCAACTTCTGAAAATCGCGAAGAAAATGTTTCTTTACTAAACGATGGCAATATCGTATAAAATCCTCAGGACATCGCAAGTTTGTTTAATTCTTACTTCTCAGAAGTTGGTAAAATAACGAACTCAATATAATCCAAATCAATGTCCAAATCCAAATCAATGTTCTCCAATTATATCCACCCACATACCCAATTCTATGTTCACTTCCGAAACTAATGCCAGTGAAGTCATGGGAATCATCAGCTCCTTAAAAAACAAATTTTCACGAGGCATAGATGATATACCTGAGTTTATTGTTAAATCTTCGTCCCACGCTATATTAAATCCACTCGTAAATATTTTTAATAGTTCTTTATCGGAAGGGGTGTTTCCCAATATATTTAAGAGAGCTAAAGTGAAACCTTTACACAAGAAAGGAAACAAACTTAATATTGGAAATTACCGACCAATATCTCTACTACCCACTTTCTCAAAAATCCTAGAAAAATTGTTCTATAAGCGTCTTCTAGATTTTTTATCAAAATATAACATTCTCTCTGACGATCAACACGGTTTTAGGAAATCCTTTTCCACTACAAGCGCCATATTTTCCTTCTTAAACGATGTTACCACATCTCTAGACAGTGGAGAAAATCCTCAGGGTGTTTTTCTTGACTTATCCAAAGCATTCGATGTCATCGATCACGGAATTCTCCTTACCAAATTGCATTCTTTAGGCATTCGTGGACTTCCACATCAATGGCTAACTTCTTATTTAAAAGATAGATATCAACAAGTAGAAATATCCTATACTAAAAATAAAATACTTGAGCGTTGTCTTTCAGAAACAAAGCCACTTACTTGCGGAGTACCCCAAGGATCAATTCTCGGCCCTATACTCTTTTTATTGTATGTGAACGACATGTCATCATCCACATCAGATTGCAAAATGGTTCTTTTTGCTGATGACACTAATTTACTATGTAAACACGCCAATGCTCAAAAAGTTTTGTCTAACCTTTCGACTTGGTTCCATGCAAATCGTCTCATTGTAAACACTGACAAAACAGTGTCTATGTCATTTCACAATAGTATCACAAAATCTTTACCCCAGGTTTCTCTTTCTTTAAACGGAACACAATTAAAAACTGTTACAAATACAAAATTCTTAGGTCTCCATATTCAAGACAACCTCAAATGGAATTGTCACATTGACAATCTTAATTCCCAATTAAGCAAATTGTGTTACGCATTCCGAATCTTAGTTAACGCAGTTAGTCCACGTATTTCCCGTTGCGTATATTTTGCAAACGTTTACTCCCATTTACGTTACGGCATTACCTTCTGGGGTAATTCCGGTCAGAGTATTCAAACTTTCAGAATTCAGAAGAGGATAGTTCGGATAATTTGTAAATCTCACCCCCGAAACTCTTGTAAACCTTTATTCAAGGAATTAAATATCTTAACACTTCCCTGCATTTATATTTATGAAACAGTCGTGTTTGTTAAGACCGAATTACTGAAGTGCCACCCTTTCTTTATACAAAACAGTCTCGTTCACGAATACTACACACGCAATAGTAGTAATATTCATCGCCCTAGAGTGTCAACCACTCTTTGCCAAAAAGGACCTTATCATTCGGGAATCGTTCTATATAATTCCCTGCCCAAGAATATAAAAGACATTATGAAATTGAATCTGTTCAAATCAGCGGTTAAAAACNCAAACTAGCTCCTGCACCAGTGCTTCTACAATGTAAAAGAATTTATTGATTTAATTAATAGTTAAATTCGTCTTGTACTTTATCACGCCATTGCTGTAGTACTTTTTAAACAACTTATAACAATTTCAAAAACTATTTTCTTGCATGATTGTGTTGTCTTATGGCTCATATTAATTTAGTTTTATGTGTACTCAACATTGGCACGGTTGTTTGTACATAAATTCTGTAGCCCTCCTGGCCCGGGTTTTTCTCCGTTTTTCCTTCTGGTAGAGGCGGATTTATCATACAGGTTCTCTAGGCTTTGTCTAGGGGCGTGTTTATTGTAACAATAAATCGTGAATTTAGTGTTATTTCAATTCTTATGATTTTTAAACACTATACTCAGAATAATCTATAGTTCGATAATAACTTGTACATGTAATTTTTTGCTTAAAATTACAAACATATTGACATTCTATTAGTATTATAACTCGCAGCCAANNNTTTGAATCCGCCTCTGCCTTAGGGCCCTTGATCGGAATTGATGGGATGGTCCCTTGCTTGCTTCCGGAGAGTAAATTAGTTTATTGTCCTCCACGTGGTCATACGCAGTCTGTACTGTTTTTTGACAATAAATTTATTATTTATTACTCTTATGTTCCTTTAAGCACAGACTACATATGTCTGCATGTATATACCAAACATGATACAGTAGAACTTCGATTAACCATGTTACTCTCTCTTCCGTCGAAAAAACTAATTTCTACTTCAATTTCTACTGTAGAGCAAATTATTTAATTATCCTTCACATAGTCATACAAAGTTTGAACTGCTTTTTTGACAATAAATGTATCATCATATATAATTCCAACCACTTCCTACTATTTCCACAGTTGTACGTAGGTTCCTCGAAACTTGGAGACAAAGACCCTCAGATACCAATAAAATTTTGACTTTAATAAATAAAATTAATGAATTTGAGAAATATCAGAAATGAAGTAAGAAAAGTAATTTCAAACCTCAAGAAACGAAGAGATAACTTCATATTTCAACCCCTGATAATGTGACATGTGTACAATGTTTAAATAAAGTGTTTCGATTAACCGTGATTTTCATGTATCCGTGGGACCCCTCCCCTCCATTACTGCGGATAATCGAGGTTCAACTGTATATGAAGACGTGTAGGGACTCCGAAGCAAACTATCACTAATTACCCATTGAAAGGAATGGCCATTCATATATATATATTGTGGCAGAACGGGATTTAATGTTAATAATAATTACTCATAAAATAATTTTGAATGGTTCTATTGCGAATGCCCCGGCTAGCTCTCCTCAGGGGTCCACAATAATTTTAACGGGGTTCGATTTATATCCGAAGGAAAGGGGCCATACAATGGTTCCAATCAAGGAAAACGCCAGACAAATAGATCCATTTATGAAAGTTAATTTATTCCTTGGAGACATTCCTCCCA